>CM069451.1:36015194-36068531 GCA_035610835.1 Ophiura sarsii | reverse complement strand
CCTGGTACGTGACGCATACGGTAATGTCTTTGTAGGTATTACCGGTATGGGGGAAATTTACATTGACAGTAACGTATATATAGGGTTGATTGAACTATAGTGAATTTTGCGTCCCAATCTTCCTCCTAAGATGACGAAGGCGGCCATATAGCATGTGTTGAGGGACGTGGGGGACACAGCTTGTAATTATAATTACCATGACTATAAAGTAAAAATTAATCAATTCATTGATTGTGATGTAACAACATTGTTGTTTTAATTAGAGAATAATATTACTGTTTTAGACCGTACCCCGTGTTATGTTTGTCTGACATAAATGCGTTTGGTAATAACTTTTTTTTTTGCGTAGAGCAATTTTTTTCAATTTGTAAATTGTTTAATTTTCATGCCACAGTCGTTTGATTTGTTTGGGAGAAAATTTCCCTCCAACGGGAGGACGTGCTTTCAGCGTCAGCGTCGAGTATGCGCCAGTATATAATATAAACAGCCAATCAAATACTATTCATTTGTTTAACTATAAGTTTGATATCTTTGAGTTGATTCTTTGCTACTTGATTTGATATAAAATGATAATGAAAACATTGTTAATGTCAAACATAGAGTGTTGGAGTTCTTTGGAGTATGATAACTCACACTGGGAATATTGGTGGGGAATTCCGTACAACTACGTTTGGGATTATTGCTCGGGTTATGCTTCTGCGTATACGTATACAGTCAACGCCGGCCCACCCCCTCTGTCTCCTGTCCATCCACAGGTAATTACTCTAACACTGATATATATACACACCCTTCGATATGCCTAATACAAGGCCAAGGCCGATATATTGCAGTGTATGAAATTATATCTTACGTGGAAAATCAGGGATCAAGAAACCTATCTGCAAGCTTATCATGCTTACTGTACAGGACCATATCTATATTCTTACCAGTCATTTAAAACAGGTTAATTTGATTTATAATGTATATAATCAACTGAAAACTATTTTATAAACCTTTCACATCTAAATGTTAGTCAATGTATTAACAAATCTATGACATATTCATTTTTTATATTCTGTTTAACAGGTAACAATGCCTGTGAACGAGGCTTGTGCGAATGTGACTCGGCATTTGGCATATGTATCAATGCAGCCAGCTACAATCCGGACAAACCTAGTTGTTAATAGCTTGAACAAAAGTTGACAACACATTCTGTCCGAGGAGGACACGACTGCATGGGATACAAATGTAAATGTTACCAGTTCCGGATAAAAGATAGGGAACTGTTATAAAAAGTAAAACAAACATTTTATCATCCGGGTATCGGGTATTATATTCTTTAGGCCACGGTCTGTCGGGTTTTTTCCCCAAACATTTTGGTAAATGTGCCGCCGAATCAGAAATTTGAGAGCGGGTGGGGTTGTGGGGGGTTCCGTAAAACAAAAATTGAGAGCGGGGTCCGTAGAACATAAATTGAGAAGGGGGAGTCCGTAAAACAAAAATGAGAGCCGGGGAGCTTTCTTCTCAAAACCGGGGCACGCGCCAAAAAAACCCCGAGTTTAATGTTTTAATTTAGTTATTTTTAACGCAATTTTCAAATATTTCACACACTTTACACAATTTTACAATTTTCAATACAAATAAAATAAATGGTTGGTCGGGCCCGTAGAGAACAAGTGTTTTTCTTCTCTTTCCGAGGAATTCATGTTATGGCGATTATATAAATATTCCCGTGAAATTGAAATTCACAGAGCAGAAATAAAATCAAACCTGTGGTAAGGGTAGGAGGAGTATATTGAAGAAAGTATTTTAAATTAAAGCAAAAATACATATTATTACATAATCATATTTACGTGAGTTTCACAAGTTAAGATGTTCTTTATGTTATTTGAATGACATTGTTAAAGTTAAAATAGCCAGATGGAACAAAGGAGAAGTCAGAAAAGTCTTCACAATGCTTCAGGGATTCCAATAAGTTAAATAACAACAGATATATTATAGCTTAAACATACAGGGCAACTACTAAGTATCCTTTGAAAATAAAATATGATTAGGGTGTTTTCTATGTTGATTTAGTCGTATACTTATTACTTGTATGTTGAATAAAACGCAGTTACTCGAAGAATAATCAATGAGCGGGTTGGAAAGATGGCCGATTACGAGTGTTTTTTATATTTGACTGAGTGTGTGCGGTAAATATGTGGACTGATGCCACAGATGTTCTAAAGATGAACGTCAGACTGGATGTTGTAATAAATGCTAGACAATTTGGTTCACCTCTAGCTACCTCTTTCATATCTCTACGTAGTTTATGCCATGGAGCCAGTACGTTGTTTGAAGTCCCTTGCCCTAGAAGAAGAATACAGGGTGCATCACCAAATTTAGGACTCTGTTTTATAACGGTGTAATTCTTGTTATAATCATTGGACCATGACCAATTTAGTCTCAATGTAAAGCCCAATTAATTATTATGATATCCTGAAAATATGAGATCAATCCGATAAAAAATAACAAAACTAGCATACCCTTGTAAACCATGTCATTTACTGGTTTGTACAATGGGATCTACTTGTACAGACCAGTAAATAACATGGTTTACGTTTCAATACGTTACAATCAGTCTCATATAGACTAATTTGTCAGGAGACTGGGATGTTTGATGTACACATGATGACTACATGATATGCACGGTGATGTATTAGTAGGTTGTTTGGGTATGGGAAAATCTACATTGAAAGCCTGGCAGTATGTACGCGACGACATTGACGGTAATGTCTATGTAGGTATTCCCGGTATGTGGAAATCTACATTGACGGTTCTTACTCAGTAATTAAATAATTATCTGACCTGGTAAAACATATTACCAGTATGGGTGTTTATCCTACCATCCATTATGTTCCCATCCCTTAACACTTTTGGGCCAGTAATTTGACATTTCGCCTGTAATAAATCATAAGGATGTGTCTATTTCCCACTATGTGATCCAATTAAAAGACTGCAAAGGACATAATTATGCCCTAAGTGCATACACTAACCTTCATAACCCTGAAAATGGACCACATAGTCAGCGGTTGACAAAATCTTAGATGATTTATTACCCACGAAATGTCAAATCACCGGTCCAAAAGTGTTAAGGGAGTGGGAACATAATGCGAGACGATTCTCGTGTTCCTATTGGATAAGCGCCTGGATTTATTGACTAGATATATTCCGTATCCGACCCCCAAATCCCGTATACGGTCAGTAAGGAACTGCGCATGCGTTGTAGTAGGATTGCTACGCCGGCGCGTGACGAACGTCATGATTGCATTTGAACTTGCTCGGGTTTTAGGTGACTTACAGAATCATTTGTTCTTGTTTTGTTTTAATAGTGTTTTAGTAGGATAAAGCAAAAATACATATTATTCGGAGTCTGTATCGGGACTCGGGCTGCGCCCTCGTCCCGATACAGAATCCTCGACTAGATATAATCCGTATCCGACCCAACCTCACCTAATAACTAATAGTCTACATTGACGACTATTATGCTTATTCAGTGAATAATTTGAAAATTTGAAGCCTTTAGTCAATTTTAAAAGTAAGTGAAACCGGAGTGCAATCAACATATTTGTTATAATTGTTATAAGAAATTGTTTTTCACATGACAAATCCAAGGTTAGTTGAAGTATAATAATAAAACGAATTTTATACTCACTTGTGACAGTTTCATGCTACACTGAGCACTTCATCAGACCATTTTACGTCAGCTCTCATCACAGGCTTTTTATCCTGACGACCACCGGAAGTAGAGAGCGGTCTTGATGAGATTAACTGATCGTAAATGTTGTTGAGTTGATAAGCCGACTCATCCTTGTTGAGAGTTACCTTCCCCCTTCTTCGAATCCAAATGGACTCCTTTAGCCATCTTGTGGTCTTATGCGCTTCCCTGTCGATGAACTTAGCCATTCTCCCACCCGATGACATGGTTCGTTGCTGCGACGTGCGTAGACTGTTCGGTAAGCGCCTTCAGCATGTTCAGGAACACAAACGGAGGTAGACATGATTAGTGCGAAAAGTTACACGCGTGCACATGGAAAGGTCTTTATCGACAAACAATATAAATCCGCGATAACGGAGCACGTCGCAGCAACGAACGGGCTTCCGCTAGTAAGTAGCGCCTACCAGACAGAACCCCTGTAAAATAACATAGCTATACGAACGTTAACATTTGTCGCGAAATTGGTAAGAATAAATTTTGAGTTAAACTATAATGCATAGGCTTATTTCCTTACCTGAAATTGAATGTTTCCCGTCATTCCCCATATCACATACATATGAGAAAATATAATGCAGGCCTATAATAGTATTCTGACCTGAAAATGAAAGCTTCCCTTCATTACCCAAAGCTTATACTTTTAAGGAACCATACTATTTTATTCCACCTCGTGACCCTCCCTGTTACGCAATTTAGTATCGCATTTCGTCTTTAACCCCCTGCCACTCAAACCACATTACTTCATTAAAACCCCTCACCCGCCTCCGCGCACCCCACGCCGTGCTTATCTCAACACCTAAAGCCTAAACCTTAATAATCTCCCCAAGCTGTATCCCCTGGTTTATACTTTTAACCACACTATTTCCTTCCACCTCGTGACCCTCCCTGTTAGTGTTAGTGTTACGCAATTTAGCATCACATTTCTTCAATAACCCCCTGCCTCCCAAACTCATTACTTCATGGCCTCCCCTCGCCCTGCCCACCCTCCCCTGCCGTCCCTCGCCCGCCGTCCCCGCCCCTACCGCCGTTCCCGCCCGCCCCGTGCTTATCTAAACCTTCAAGGCCTAAATTAAACAACTCCCGTAGCGCAGCGTATTTTTCCAATATTTGCCCGCCCGCGTACGTATGTAGGGGTGCGTGGGTGTAGTGCGTGTGAGCGTTTATTTTGCATGGCGCACTACGACGCGTTATGTGTTACGCGCTCGACTGCATGGTTGCAGTACGCACAAAAATAAACAAACATGGCCCGTAGAAACAGTTTTAAAAGGCCCTGGATTTTACTCCTTTTGCTCATATCTCGGTCAATTCTGTACGGTTTTCAGTCATTTATAGCTTATAACCCGTGTCAAGTCATCATCTATATATTATCAGTGCAACGTTCACGGCTTTTTACACGCAAAATGAGAAAGCCTTTTCAGGATACATTCATACGTACTCACATATCAAGTATTTTATTGCTCAATTTCAACACAGTAATTTAATACAAATTATAATTACAACTTTACAACTTTTTTACTTTACTTACTGTAATGTATGCACATAATTATAATTACAACTTTACAACTTTTTTACTTTACTTACTGTCATGTATGCACACCAACCAGGTGTTAAAATATTCTTTTATATTTTCATTACATTTATAATCATACCCTCGCTATTATATTACTTTATCTATGTAACATACATGATAGGCCTACTCCTTTTTATTACCTCTATCATCCATTACCGGTACCATGTGTTTTCAACGACGCTTGCATATATCGATATGTTGTATATATGCGAAATAAATAAACTCTTGTGAACTCTCCTGTTGATACCATGGGGGGAATAAAATATATAGTCAGATTGTAGAATTGTAATTTTTACAATCTATATAGAATGAAATGTGAAGGATGATATGCACTGAAATATTTTAATTTCATGGTTATAGCAAATATACACAGCTGTGTTTAAAAAAGTCTACCATTGCCGTCATCAGTCTATTATTTATCATATTATTTAGATCACCTGATAATATTAGTACTATCACTACACTATCTTTTGCTCATTTGCTCGCAAGAATGGTCCGTATTCAGGCTAGAAATGAATAATTCAAGGAGTAAATTGAGAAGTCCTCCGGGGAGTGAGCCTTCATTTCAGAGGTTGGGTTTTCACATGGACGTAATGCTAATAATCCGGGCTAATAATACATGTACTAGTTGAATGCCAAGAAGTTCATAGTTTCTATGCGGATTGACACAGCAATATCAAATGCACAGAAATCGCCACAGAAGGCTTTTACCACATTTGAATCAGGCCTAGCATGAATTACTTTGAGGAAATCCGTGATTTGTGAGCTTCAATCCAAATATGACGAAGGTGGATACAATGATTAAGTTGTATTTTCATTTTTATGGACTTTAAGAAATCATTACATGGAATGGTTCTACATAATACATATATTTAGCATTATGATGTGTCATGAACAAAGTAAGAATTTCTCGTTTTTTCTCTTTAATTTCAATTGTCGCCTCGGTGACGTCAGAAAACACATTATTGAAGTGCAGCTGTATATATGTCGAGGGTTTGGAGCACAATTACCTTAATATCTACAATGACTGTCCGGTGATGTGGGGGTGTGGGGGTGTGCGTAGGGGGGGGGGGGGGGGGGGGCGTTCGAGCAGAAAAAAAAGAAAACATGTTACATGTAGGCCTGTAGCTATGAATTGATCAAGGTCAGGCTCCAGGTAAGTGAAGAATCAATTCTGTGTCGGTTCAAAACAATGATTGAAGACACCCGCCATTGGAGGCTAAATCTGCCTGTCTCGACTTTAAACATTTGTCCACGATGACTAGGTCTATGCAAAAGGAACAATATGGGATACTTTCAAATAGCCTACACAAGGTAATGTGTTCCATAATTAGAATATAGAATAAATCGGGTGTACTCAGGTAGGTAGAGTCAGCAACATCCTCACTAAGTCTAGGGTAGTCCTACCCCAAGTGCATATGCACATTTAAACAGTGGCGTATCTAGGACTGTTTTGATGGGGGATTTTGTATCCCTGTGAGGGGAGCGATCGAAACGAGTGGAGCGACCAGCGGGTGGGGCCCAGGGGCCCCGGGAAGCTCCTGGGTTTTAGACATTTTTAAGGCAAATAATTTGCATTCGGAAGCAGTAGTGGGAATTTTCTCACATGCCTACTGATTCCTACTAGCCTTTCATCATGGCGTTGTTGCTGGTGGTGTGTGTGAGCACTTTAAAAAGAGTGTGAGCGCCCCCACCTCCCCCTCCCCTCCGCTAGGCCTCCCGGGTGGGCCTCCTGGATGGGTCGACGCCTCGCTTTGCTTGGCGAACGACAAGTAATTTTGAGAGGTGTCTTTGACAAATACCAGATTCCTACATATAGGTAGCACTCAGGTAACAGGAGTAAAATCGAAACCCAAAGTGTGCATTTTTGCACATTTAAATTGTAACTTACACAACATCCACACCAAGTGGGAGGGGTCCAGGGGCCACATTAGTGCCTCTAGCTAGCCCCTTAACGACATTAACACTTTTTAAACATCACTTTCATGTTTAAATACACGACAAATACACTTCCATCCGTTTTCAATGATTACTTTTCACGCATCAGCAGTTTTCATAGCCACAACACCTGCCAAACTAACAACTTTCGCCTCCCCATTGACCACACAATTCTTTTCTCCAGACGGTCAATGCGTTACTTTGGACCCTCTACTTGGAATGCTACTCCGTCCACCATACGTAATTCAAACATTACAAACGTCTTCAAACGCATGCTCAGAGATCATCTTATCTCAGCATACTAGTCTGTTCACATCTTTTGTTGAGTTTTTGTTCTTGTTATCAATTTAGTTCTAGATTATATTGCTATTTCTTTGTTATATTTTCATCTTACTCTTTTCCAGCTATTTATCTTTTTCGGTTTCACTTTGGTTTCGATCATTTAGGTTGCTTGAGCAACCAGTTTATCCATTTTGTTTTGTTGTCCTGCGTAATGTGTGTCTGTCTGTCTGTCGTTCTTTCTGTCAAGTCTGTTTATGTATGCACACCAACCCGGTGTTAAAAAAATATTTTTATATTTTCATTACATTTTAAATTATCAAAATGATGCAATGCCCGTATCAAAAGTGCTCAATTTCTAAGAAAAGCGTAATATGTTGAAAACTAGCAGTAAATTAAGAATTATTTATACATAGTAACTGGCAGTTTCATGCACACCAACCACACAGGGTGGTGGCAATCTTCTGAGGACTGAAGATTGTCACCACCCTGTGTGGTTGGTGTGCATGAAACTGCCAGTTACTATGTATAAATAATTCTTAATTTACAGCTTGTTTTCAACATATTCATTACATTTTATATATACCCTCACTATTATATTGCTTTATCTATGTAACATACGTTCTGCTTTTTATAACCTCTATCCATTACCATGTGTTTTTCAACCACGCCTTGCCTATATTGATATGTTGAATATATGCGTAATAAACAAACTCTCGTGAACTCTCGTGGGGTCCAGGGGCGCTTGAGCGGAAGCTTCTGGGTTTTAAGTATATTAAAGCAAAGGTTCAATATTCCGAAGCAGTAATCTTGGAATTTTCTCAAATGCCTACCAACCAAAACAACGATTTCCACATTATAGGTAGTACTATTGGGTAACAGGAGCAAAATCCAAACCAAAAGTGTGCAAATCAAATTCTAACTTAAATAACATCCACATCAAGCTTCTGGGCTTTTAACATGTTTAAGGCAAACATTCAGCATTCTGAAGCAGTAATTCTGGTATTTTCTCACATTCCTACTAACAGTAGCGGCACTACAGGGGCACCCCCCCCCCATAAAAAAATATTTGTTTTCCCCCCTCACTTTGCTCCCCCAAAAATTCAATTTAGTTAAAATTTTAAAAAAATAGACAATTCTAGCATAAGAAGGCTATTTTTTCCGCGCTGTGCGCACATTTTCTTACTAAATTAGGTTAGGTTAAATTAGACAATTTTAGCATAAAACAGCTAAATTTTGCGCACAAGCGCGCATTTTCATACCAATTTAGTTAGTATTATACTAAATTTGACAATTTTAGCGTAAAATGGCACAAAAATGTGCATAATCTTTTTCATGCCCCTAACAATTTTTCTTACCCCTCTTCCCACACCCCCCCCCCCAAAAAAAAGATTATGAGGCTGGTGCCGCCACTGCCTACTAATTAAAACCAAAGATTTCTACACAGAGATGTAACAGGATTACAATCTAAACACAAAGAGTGCACATTCAAATTCTAACTTAAGGTGTATGTTCCGATCACTTTTTTATGGCAATGATTTTTTTTCCACATAAAGATATTTTGATATCAGGAAAATCCCCATATTCTTCTCATTATGTCTGTAACATCTTAGGGGCCAGAAATGTTCCTTTTATAAATTATAGGCTAAAATGTTGTGAATTACTGCCAAAGGTGGTTAACCACCAGTCGGTTTGTGTACTACTCAATGGGCACATTCTGTGTGACATTGTGCTTCTAAAATAAGTACCATTGGAGTTGTGCAACTCAAACTTTGGAATGCTACAATTTTAAGGATGACCTTTCATGTAAAATAGAAAACATCAAGTTGAAAATAAGGCCAGCAATCAGAACATCTACCAGAGCATCTACCTTTAAACAACATCCAAACCAAAACATGATTGAAGCTTAAATCCAAATTCTTTTACTTCAAACATTTTTTTTTATTGTCTCTTTTCTCCGTACTTCTTACCAGTTATGGCTAATGCAACAATATTTAGGGTGGGTCGAGACCCATTATTTAATGCTAAAACCCGTAGTAAAAATGAGCACGAAACGCGCAAAAAGTGTCAGATGTTAAACTAAAATGGTCCTTAAAATCGTCACTGATGCCATTATTTTAAGCTTGAAGAACGAAACACTGAAACTAACTAAGGTCATGCACCGTACCCTTCTTACTCATCTTCCTCCTTTAGTCTTTTTCTTTTCAGTCTTTTTTAAACTCCTTTGTCAATGGAGAGGGGGGAGGGGATTATAGCCCACTGCCCCCTGGATACGCCACTGCATTTAAAGCAGTTCTTTTGTCGTCAAAATGCCTTTTTCGTAGATAATTTTACATATAATAGGCCTAATATCTTCCCCCGGAACGAACGAGTTGTAACTATTTGTAGTCGTGGCGCACATATACACCTGGAAAAAAGTATCGCACCGCTGGTTTGTGGCAAATGTGACCTCGTATTTTGCCACTATGGTGTGATATTAAGGATCATTGTTTTGTGTAAGCTGTCCAGCAAAATGTTATGCAACAAAAGGGCCACATTTGAGTTTGTGACGTAATCCATGTAATGTTTTTCAAGGCCAAGGGGAAAATGCATGTTTTTGTCCAAAAACATACATGAAACAAGTTTGGGTATAACGCGGTATAACGCGATATTGAGAGACCCGATGATTAATCTCTACAGTTGTAATCCTTGGTAACACATTCAAGTCTTCCAAGGGCAAAGGTCATCTGGGGGGAAATTTCAAAAGTTGCCCGATTGTCCTCAAACATGAAAAAACTCCCTTTTTCGTACGCCCAACGGTTATGGGGTCAAAGGTCAAAATAGGTCAAATTTTAAATAAGTTCAAATGACAAAAGCAATATTGCAGAAGTGTTGACCTAGGCCAAATAAAAAAATCTCTTCCTATCTGACCTCTTCGTATATGAGCAACAAACAAATTGGCATGTTTGGACTGATTCACTGCATTGTAGCCTATAACGTCTAAATGGAACATATCTTGCGCCAAATACAGAACTAATATAATGACTATTTTAAGTTTTGAATGTCTATTCAATATCGCGTTATACCCAAACATGTTGTATGCATGTTTTTGGACAAAAACATGCATTTTCCCATTGGCCTTGAAAAACATTACATCTATTACGTCACGAACTAAAACGGGGGCCTTTTATTGCATAACATTTTGTTGGACAGCTTACGCAAACAAATGATCCTTAATATCACACTATGGTGGCAAAATTTGAGGCCACATTTTCACTTTTCAACAAAAAAGCAGAGGTGCGATACTTTTTTCCAGGTGTATATATATCGTTTAAAAGCAGTGACGGTGGTTTGAAACGCTTCATTACCAGCCTAGCAGTCACCGCCGCACCTTCCATCCAACAATTACCTGTTTGCGCAGTTCGAACAAGCTCTCTTAGCTCTAGGAAAGAATGGGTTTCGTACTACGCTTGATGATGTGCTTGGTCATTGTCGGAGCGATAGAACTACACCAGGTATCGTGTAAAGATACATGTAAGTATACATCACATTGTAACAAATTACGGTAATGTACGGTAAAATACTGTAAAATAGCACAAGAATGATAGTATTTGACTGTAATCTAACTCTTAACAGAGTAACATCTTGCCCTTTTTACTGTATATTCTGTACATATAAAAAGCTATTTTTCTTGATAAAGGCCAGTATATCTTGCCGAAACGTCGTGTATTATCTTTTTCTTCTTCGTATTTTCCTATCCCTTTTGGTGTTTCTTTGTATATATTGTTCCCCACCATTGCAGTTGTGTTAGTGATCTTTCACATATGCTACTTTTACATTTGATCACTTTCCTCTTGTATCCCTTTGGGATCCTGTTGCGGTTTTGTGTGTGTGATCTGTTGGGACTCCTCTCTTACCATTGTAATTTAAGAAGAAGAAAATAAACAGCTAAATACTGCATATTTTACTTCCAATTTTCCAGGCCTATAATGACTAAAATAAAATAAATGGATCTCTTATTTCAACTTTAAAGAATATCAAGATCATTATTATGGTGTAATAATTTTCAATTGTGCAGTTAAGTGCTAAATTCGAAAGGTAAAGTTTTGAGTGAAATGTTGCATTTAGTATGTTTGCTGTATCCTTCCTTGGATTCCTATTCATAAATCCACTTCAGTGCACGCACCCCATATAAGGAGCTGTGTATGACGAATTTCTTGCATGAAATGAAGCTGAATAAACAACTTGTATCCGAAATCTTAAATTCGTCAAAAATCTGAGCAGTGTATGAAAAAAGTCAGAAATACATTCTTACATAATGTAGAAGTAAAGGTGAATTGAGAATTAAGCAATTAAGTGGCCAAACACGGCTAAAAATCATGGGTTTCTGAGGTGAAAGAGGTTTCACAGTTTCCAAAAACGCATAGAAAGTATATACTCTTTGATCACAATGGCTACATGGGACAGATAGAGGATGAAAGAGCTATACAGTGGATCGCTCTAAACGCCGCACGACTTAAGGTTCAGATTTAATTGCAGGTTGCAATGACATTTTGCAGTCATTCTATTGCTCTATTCTTTCAATCCAATCAATCATTTATTTTCCATATAATAACATTTACAAAACATCAACAATATTCAAACAAAGCAAACAGATAACAAACAAAATACAACCATAGGACAATATGGAGGAAAAGGCAGGAAGGCCAAAAAGGCCTAAAATTTGCCTTTCCCTTTGAGAAAAATAATAAATAAAATGTTATAACATCAACAACAGCGACTAACAGACAAAGGACAGTGCTCGAAAAATCCAAAAATAATTTGATATAAGTTTTGAGATTATAGTTTTAGATTAAGCTTTTGTTTAGAGGGGTAGTGCACGAAAAAGAACTTAATTGTATTTTGATATGAGATTTCTTTTTAATTGTTTACGGAATTGCTTAACAGACTTGGAGTTTTTAATTTTTTCTTCGAGAGAGTTCCAAATAATGGGACCGCCCGTACGGACAGAATGGTCAGAAAATGTTTTTTTGTTCTTGGTTAAATTAAGGTCATTCACATGTCTTGTCTGGTAGTTGTGGATGTCAGAACGTTTTGTAAAATAATTATTAAATGCATTAGGCAACTCATTCACGGAATACTTGATGTGTAAATAAGAGCAGATGCGACCAATTTTACAATACAAATACTGTGAATTTTACGGGAAGGTTGTGCTAACAAATTACTGTAAAACGGTAAATAATACAGGATAAAAACATACACATTTTACAGGTTTAGACAGTATTATTTTTACAACAAAGTATAGCTTATACGACACATACATGTAAAAAGGTATATAAGGGTGGACGGGTTTATGAAATCTGGTAAGTCGCAAGTGGGATTATTTTTTCTTAACACATTTTAGTGCCCCCTCCCCCCGGGCTCTCAACTCTCTGAATCTGACCAGTGAGAGCGACTTGAGAAGAATAGAATAGGCCTAATAAGGAAAATCGTGATCCAAAATAAACGACTCAAACAAGTCTTTGCAGGTCACCTCACGCGAGCATTGGATTCATGAATTGCCGAGTCACACAGCACAGTCATCCATGACAGTCCCATTGCCGAGTCCCATCAAGCTTTAAGCTTAAATCTTAATAGACCTATTAATATCTAGTACCCTCTAGTTAAATTGCTTCACCACACATGTTCGTCTCCTACACAGAAAAAGTCATGAGAGACGCTGATGTAAACCAGTATGGGATAAAAGTAGGCGGTACACCAATTTCAAATCTCAAATATGCCGATGACACTGCCCTTTTTGAAACCTCTGAAGAAGACATCGAGAGGCTAACATCAGCCGTAAATGATGCAGGCAGGAAACTAAATCTCAAGCTCAATGTCAAAAAGACAAAACTTCTAACAACTGGAGAAGAACAGCCTGTGCATAATATCTCAATCGATGGTGAGGATGTTGAACAAGTCAGTCGCTTCAAATACCTAGGCTCTGTGAAAACCACATCTGCCAGTTGCACAGCTGATATAAGAGCTAGAATCGGAATGGCCAAGGGAAGGATGATAGAACTCCAGGACCTATGGAATGACCGCAACCTCACAACAAACCTTAAAACAAAGATTGTAAAAGCATTGGTATGGAGCGTGCTCCTTTACGGTCTGGAGGGATGGACTCTAATCAAAGCAGATGAAAATCGCATAATGGCTGCTGAAATGTGGATCTGGAGAAGAATGTTAAGAGTTAACTGGAAGGAGAAAAGAACCAACATAAGTATCCTGAAAGAACTTGGTGTAAAGAGACAACTGCTAGGAGAGCTTATCAAAAGAAAGCTGGCCTACTTCGGGCACATCATTAGAGGCAGTGGTAGCTTACTGGCACTCCACATCATAGAAGGGAAAGTGGAAGGCAGCAGGAAAAGAGGTCGTCAAAGGAAACAATGGTTTGACAATATCAAGGAATGGACTGGTATGAGTTTTATAAAGGCCAAGCGTCTGGCACAAGACAGAGTAGCTTGGAGAAAGATGATCCGGAGATGTGATCGTATGGCAGCCAATCGTCATATCTGACGGAGGCCGAAGAAGAAGAAGAAGAAGTTAGATTAAATCGTTAAAAAATTGAACAATATTTACCTTGGAATATATTAATCAGTGTAGGCAATCCCCACAGATTCAGCAAAACCTCCATTTCACTGGTGTTCATCTCCGGGTCCATCTTGCGATACGGCTCTCTATGGCAAATGGCAAACACAATGACTACGTGCATGCATTCGTGCACCAAAGTTTTACTCATAGGGTATTGATTTTTAATCACGCGAGGAGTGACTGACGGGGATGACGCGACCGGCGAAGCAATGCGATTAAGTTTTAATCGCAATTTGAGCAAAAAACAGCATACATTTAGTCTGGCAGAGATTAACGTTACAACCCATGTTTTACTCTTGAAAGATTAATTAATTGGTCGTTTTATCAATCAACACACGTTAATCAGACACGATTAACGCGTCTCACGGTTCGTTTTTTAGCTGTGTAATCCCATTGATTTTGATTATGAAAAAATTAAAGGGGCACTAAGAGATGTGTTGGAGGTTGCGCCCTCAATTATGATAAAAACTGGGATTAGTATATTTTTTTAATTGTATTACATGTATGAACTTACACCTATAAGAATTAAGACAAAAATCAGCCCTCTTTGTACAAGAAAACGTCGATTCAAAAATGCTCGTAGAGCCGCAACGAGCATTTTACGTCCGACAGTATCCCCCTGCAGTACGCGTGATACATAACGCGAACCATATTTGCATAGAGGGCGTTTTTCAATAAATAGCGATGATATTGTTTTAATCAAGTTTTGCAGTGTTTTTTGTTAGTAGAAACAACAATAATGGCAATTTTTAATGTTGATCTTGAATTCTGAAGTAAATTTTTAAACATTTAAAATTTTCAACACCACTTAATGTCCCTTTAATGAACTTTGAGCCTCTAGGGGGCACTACACTAAATCCTTGCGCGTTTGGTGTATGGTTCGGAGAAATAGTACCTATATCAATTTGATCATCGTCCCAGGGGAAGCAAATAGAGGTAAATCTTGCTTATTTTTTATGAAAAAGATAGAATAGAACCTCAGCATTGCTAATGTGGTCAAAAATCGTCGGAATCGAATACGCACGGGAGCCTAGGCTGCGGAAGGATATCGTTGCCGGAACCGGTGAGGAAGCGAAAATATCGGTTTAAAATGGTGAGGGCGCAGCAAAAAAAATCATTTAGATGGGTCAAGAAAAATCAAGTTTAAAATAAAATTCAACACATATCTAATACATTCATGCGAAATAAAAACTTCCATCATTGTTACGTGGGGTAAAAATACGGTCTTGAAAAAGGGCCGAAACGCGTGTATTTCAATGGGGGAGGTATTTAGTGGTGAGCCCCCTCTATGGGAACTAATCATTTTGGGACAGCCTGTAGTCCGTAAATGTCTTTGACATGTTCACAAAAATGTTCTTTTGATTTTGTGCTGAACGGAAAAGAGTCGTAAAGTATGGGATTTCGACTCCTTTATATTTCCGACATAATTATTGGAGTGATCTATTCTGGAATTCACCTAGTATAGGGGTTGTAGGGACTTTGGGATCTGGGTGGGGGTCTAGAAGATAAGACTATACAAGAGAAAAAATGAAACATTTAAAATAAAGTCACATTGAAAAGAAAAAGGTAGGTCAGTCCATACGATACTGGGTTTCATACTTGGGTTGGTCGATGTTATAATAATTGTAGACTTTATTATGTAATAAAAAAATCTTCCTTGTTTTGTTCATTACAGATGCAAGCCGTCCTCTTAAACGAAATGTATTTGACTTTGGTAATACTCTATCTGCAGTACTTGGTGAAAGTTGGGCTTCGCTATTGATTAAGTTTCAGGGATATGGGTGTTACTGCGGATCTAGCCTTCTCAGCGATCAGACAGGGAACCCTACAGCTATAGATGCTATCGATGAGTGAGTGTACTTTTATGAATGCTACGGCCTGGTGAAAGCCGGGTGTATCAGAAGACATAGTCCCCTAGAGACAAGTCCCCTAGAGACATAGTCCCCCAGAGCCATGGTCAACCATATGCAGTAAGGTATAGGTTGATTGAACTAACTATAGTGGCTCTTGCGTGTCCCTATCTTCCTCCTAAGGTGGCGAAGGCGGCCATATAGATGGACGTGGGGACCCAGCTTGTAATTATAATTACCATGATAAAAATGAATCAACTCATTGTAACGTAACAACAATGTTGTTTTAATCACAGAATAATGGTACTGTGTAAGACTGTACCTGTTTTATATTGTCTGACATAAATGTGTTCGGTAGTAACTCTTTTTTTTGCGTAGAACACACTTCGCTATGATTATTTGTGAATTGTGTAATCTCAAAGCTACAGTCGGTTGATTATTTACAGATAGCAAACACAAGAGAAAAACATTGACGGTATTGCTTGTCGGCTACAACGAATTTATTACCGAGCACTCCGTGCTCCAAAATATCATTAATTTCAATTCACTATGATACAACATGTATAGACTATACAATGTAATGTACCAATTTAAATTATTTTATTGATTTGTCTACCAACATTGATCAAATGTTTAGCATCATTTAATTTATTAATGTCACTTCATATAGTAGTACCTCAAATAATTAACAGAGATAATTTTATATATCATGAATAAACGCTCGTCCATAGACACAATAGGTGACGATGCTCGTTTGTATAATTGGTAAACAGCCATGACAATGAATGTTCACATGACCATGTAAGATGATTTAACTTTTGAATGACCATAAACCATTGATATATATATATTTTTTAAATCCATTTATACATATGATTCCAAGATCCCTATCCTTATAGAATTGCTCATAAAGTTATCTACATATGATTCCACATTGTACTCAACATATGATTTGGACGTAGTAAACTACCTACAATTCTTATCTCCTACAATTCTTATCCCCTACAGAGTTATGCTCCGAGAGACAACATATGAAATTTGGATGTCCTATAATTCTTATCAATTTTTTATATCAATTTTAGAAGATATTAATATCAATAGAATGAATACAAGATATAAATTGCTGACTCTAAAATATACTTACTTCCAAATAGGTTTTCCTATGAACCCTTGGCCCAAAAAACAAAAGACTCCCCTACCCCTGTGGAGTATGTTGAATTATGGGTTCATTGTTCATACAAAGCTTGTCTGGCGTATCTGAGGACAAAATTTTAATATATTTAAAAGATTTCATATTATAATCAGTCCTGTTTGGGAAATGCAAATTCCTCTGGATTCTCGTTGAAGAAGACCAATGCCTGCTCCAAATATTGTCTGAAGACAATGAGCCCCTGTGTGGATAAGTGCAGCCCGTTAAACCTAAATAAGTGGCTTGACTTAATTGGTAGGACCTGTGCAATCCTATAACATGGGTGTTCTTCATAGATTTTCAAATGCGTATGGCATGTTTGTTTATGTTACGCGCACAACCAGCCCCTGCACCTCTTCTCTTCTCGCGATGGAAGTATAGGAGCGTGGTACAATTAAAAACCAGCAAGGTTAGCTCGATGCGCTGACGACCATCATGTCTTGTATAGGAGATGTAAAGATATCATTGGTACCTAGGTGTAAAACTAATGTGGTGGGGAATGGTCTTTAGATACCCTTAGCAAATCGGCCACACCTGAGATACGAGCACCTGGAATACCGTTCCAGAGGACCGTTCCTCCGCCACGTAGTTGCAACTGTCTTTGCCCCGCCCACTAAATGAAGGAGTCACCAATAATCCAAGTCATTGAGTGTCCTTCGGAATTCTAGCTTGTATTTGCATACCGCCGGATCCACGGAAGCTACAATCAAGGAAAAAAAGGTTGGCACACTTTGTCTTAATTACGGAAAAAACCCGCCCCTCTCCCCGGAGGCAATGTTGATCCGAGTCATATTATCAGAAGCCTTGGTAGGTCCCCCAACATTGAATGATGGGGGGTGGGGAAGGATATAACAAAGGGGGAGACTTTTGCTTTCTATTAAACAGTGCTATGTCCCAAGTCTGATCTCAATTGCGAGCACAGGGATAGTTGTAATAAGTTGCGTCAAGTGTGCCAACTATTATTTTCCTTGATTGTAGAAGATACGACCCGTCGATTAGAGGTGACTTCCTAATTCTGCTCCCGGATGATACATTGGTTCCTGCCACTAGCCGCATGTCTGCTGGTTGTTGTTGGTGTAGCCACGGAAGTTCTCTCATGTCTTCTCTCTGTCTCTATAGCGGCGAAATCATCGTCTCCGTCTTCTACTTCATCCAACAACTCGCGTTAGTCTTTCCTTGGTGGAAATGTCTAAGGATAGCGTGTCGCCATTTTGGATATTATTGTTATCCGCAATGTCGCTACTTCTTTTCATCTGATTCGTTACGTTTTGTTTACTGCCGTTCAAAGATGCCGTAGACTGACCAAAATCATTGCGAACCAGCCCTTGATTTTGCACTGGAGCTGTTAAAGAGTTTGAATTTGATGCCGATGAGGCGCTAGAAGTATCGTTTGCCCTAGTTACGACTGGAAGTCACTAAGTCGTCTATGGCTCTCGCCTGTGATCGTGTCTGTCTGATCGCGTTGTTATTGTCATTGACGACCGGTTAGGATTGTTTTCTAGATGATGATGAATCAGTCACAGTGGATGTTATCCTTTTAGTGCCTTTTCTGGGCCGGCCCATGTTGAGATCGTAATTTACACACACAGAAGATGTTAGTTACGAATTTAAGTTATATGTTTATTATAATAAAATCCCTGCGATAACGAACGGTCCAGATGAAAAGCAGATAAGGCTGGTTTCTGTACTCAAATATGAAGAGATGGCGATCTAAAATCGCGAGATTCCCAAATAAAACCCGGTAAAATGTCAAGGTATAAATAAATCGGAGTAGTAAAGATGTTGAGTAAAATCAAATATCCACTGAATTTTTTTAGAATCCCAACCTCTCTCGATGAAGCCGACAAGAAATATTAATGTAAAGGAGGAAAGGCAAAAAATACAACAAGCCTATCACTTGCACAAACACAAAGGCCAACAATCGCGGGCAGTAGAGCAAGAATGTTGATAGGCCCGGCGCCCGGTAACCAAGAAACACCAAATTCGCATTATTATGCAAATTGAGAAGCCCAGGCTAGTGGGCGGCTGTCAGCTCCAGTAAATAATTTGGTTTAGGAAGGTAGGCCTTTCATAAACTTGATTATCGCTTACTGGTATGTTTGGGAGAACATTTTTCTCCAACGGGAGGACGCGCTTAAGGCTTTCAAAGCGACAGAGAACCTACAGCTCCAAGGAGGCGCTGCCAGCGGCGACCATACACCACGTCACAGATATGATACAACCTATACAATACATTATAAGACTATATAGCAAAACTGCAACGGACTATCATTATTTTATTTTCATTCTTATTTAGTTTATTTAATAAAAAAAACAACGAATGTACCCCTTTATAAAATCGGCGAATCCAGCGAGATGTTTACCAGCTTCCTGCTTCGAATTAATCGCGTTCACGTACACCGCATACGCCGGCGACTTGGTTTAGGGCACGTTAACGCGATGATCATACGCACTTAAGGTATTATTATTATTCGAATGAAGAACACCGCCCCGAACTACGTACCATTGTCTCATCTTGGAGAGTGAGTATCGGCTGAAAATCAGCCAAAAACCAATAAAATTGCCTGTTGACATCCGAAACCACACCCATTATATATCAATGATGTATATAATGAAAATCTAATTTGATTTCGGTCCAATATTGGTGACAAAGCTGGATAAAATAGGTTGTTAAGTGTATAAGTAAACTGCAATCTATCTAAACGGCTCTTTTCAGAGCCACCACTCTTTCACAAGTAGGAAAGGGCACCTAAGTCTCAAATCATCTAGCAAGGGGCAGCCTAAATGATGATAACAATTTTGCTTAATATTATAATAATTTGGTCATGAAGAAGTCAGAGCTAATCCTGACGAACTCGTTAAACTCTTAACTTATATTATGAATACCCGTCGTAAAAGCCTATCTCACAATATAAATAGTACTTAACATTTAGCCCAGTCAGAGGTTTTGATACTACGCTGCGTGTGCGATAGGTCATAAAGACCGGTTATAAAGCATTTCCGCTTTCCTGTTATCTGATTACCTCATTAACCTTTTGATCACACTTTGTCTATGAATAGTCGGATGAGCAGGTTACTACATGTAGTTGTTAAGCCTTTCCCTTTTATCGTATCACTCCGGTTAAATCAGGTATCTTGCTGCTTATTTCTAACAGATGCTGCAAAATACACGATGAGTGTTGGGGATCTGAGGAGTATGATAACTCACACTGGGCCTATCATTGGGGGTGGGCTCCGTACTACGTTTATGATTTTTGCTCGGGCTATACTTCTGGGTATACATTCAACGCTGACCAACACTCCTGTTCATCCGCAGGTAATTACTTTCCAAACACATCCTTTTGGTATGCCTAAATACAAGGCCAAGGCCGATATAGTGCAGTGTATGAAATTACATCGTATCGTAGGTCGAAAAGCAGGGACCAAGAAATATAAGCTTGCATGACAATGAGGACGATATCTGACCTACTTGCAATGAAATGAAAATAATATTACTTGTCATGTTGATTTGATCAATAATGTATATAATAATTCAAATAAAGTTGATGTTATCAACTGAAAACTATTTAACTTTTCACATTAAAATATTATTCAGTGTATTAAATATTAATCTACATAACTTCTTCGTTTTTATTATATATAGATAACAATGACTGTGCACGAAGCTTGTGTGAATGTGACTTGGCCTTTGCTAAATGTTACCAGAATCATGCATCCAACTACAATCAGGCCAAGCCCGGATGTGAATAGCTTGAACAAAAGCTGAAAACCCATGATGTCCGATTAAGGCGCGTTCATACTCCTGTCGTTGCGTATCAGCCGAAGTCGACCGACAAAATTTGACATTGCTTCAACTTGCGCGCCGATTTCCGTCGAGGTCGGCCGATGCGCAACAGAGGGAGTATGAACGCAATTAAGGGAACGACTGCACTGGATAATAAATTGCATTATGTTACCAGTGACGGATAAAAAAAATATGGAACTGTTATAAAGGAAACATGAACATTTTATCATCCGGGAATCGGGTATTTCTATTATTCTAAATTGTAGGTACTGTTGTGGGCTGTATACATGTGTTTACATCAAAGAATCGTTCCAGGTACACGTTAGTACATCGGCTTGGTTAAAAAGTCGTGTCAAGATAAACTGCCCAAAAAGTGTTTGTATTTGGTATTAATATATATGTTTGTTAACCTTTACAATGAATTGTAACAATCACTAGTAGGATCCCCAGAGCTCTTAATTCGCAGATTCGTCTTAGAATTGTTTTGACCTACCAAACCTACTCTTAAATGTTTATTTTTCTCATAACATTGGGTATCTTTCCAAGGAAATCATGTTATGGCGATTATAAATATTCCCGTGAAATTCACAGAGCAGAAATGAAGTCGAACAACCGGTGGTAAGGGTAAGAGTAGTAAATTGAAGAAAGTATTCCAAATAAGGCAAAAATACATATTATTACATAATGATATTTGCAGTTTCACAAGCTCAGATGTTCTTTATATTAAGTTAAAATAGTCAGATGGACCAAAAGGAGAAGTTAGAAAATTCTTCGAAATGCTTCATTTTATAACTTTTTCCTCGTCTCCATCAAGTATTTTTGACAATGACAATATAAATCGTATTTTGTGAAGGAGTTTTATTTCCGTATTATTTGTAGGTTATAATAATAATCACATGTTTGACAGTTGATTCGAAAGGTATACTAACTTTTAACTTGTTAATTTTTTCTATTTTATTATATCTCTTGGCGAATAAAAATCATTTTCAAAAACTACTATCAAACACATTTTCGGTCGTAAATTAAAATGGTAGTACCCACTATGAGCCACTAGCCAGGAAGAGTTAGGCATCTTACTGAAGAAGGTCAAAAATGAAAGTGAGAGCTTGGGCCTACGTCTCAAAGTTACCAAAAAAAAGTTCATGGTCATCGGTGATGATGGAAACATTACTCCTCTTCTAGTTGACGGTCAATATGTTGATCAGATCCAACAGTTCAATTTCCTCGGATCACTCATCACTCAAGAAGGAGGATGTCATACGGAAATCAGGCGTCGTTTGGCTATCGCTAGATCCGCATAGAACTGGAATCGGTCACTCGCGGTAATATAATACTATCACATGAGCGGCGAAGCCGCAAGAGAAGAGACCTGGTAAATCCACCAAACCCGGCCATGCCAAACTGTGAATATTTATTTACCAGACATTTTTGAATAAGAGGAAACTATTTATAAACGTCAGAACAGTATTGAAATTGATTAAACGAAGAGTATTTGTTTCGTTTGGCAACTTTTCTTTGCACGGAGGCTCCCTTAGGAGTCATAAAATGTACAGTGGAATATCCAGGTCCCTCACGGCCTCGCCGTTCGATATCAGTGTACTTTGGCCGTGAGTGACCGATTCCAGTTCTAGATCTGCAATGACACAGCTCTCAAAAATATGGGCTGACAGAGGCATCACTATATCAACCAAGGTACGTCTGGTCAAATCACTCGTTTTCCCTATTTCAACCTACGGCTGTGAATCCTGGACATGACAACTGCAAGCTTCAACAAAATCAATGCATTTGAAATGTGGTGTTGGCGCCGGATGCTAAGGATCACCAGGGTCATGAAGAGAACCAATGCAAGTGTGCTTCAGAAGGTTGGTGTGAAGACAAGGCTACTTGGGCTGATCAAATCCCAAACGGGGGAGCGTGTTGGCGCAGCGGATAGTTCCTTCGCCTTACACCAATAAAACCCGGGTCAATTCTGTGCACGACGCGGGCTTTACGTGTATTTGGTTATCACGATCCATGCACGCTCTCGCAGGTTTTCTCCGGGTTCTCCGGTTTCCTCCTGCTTTCAAAATCAGTGATCAGTTGTTTCGGTTATCAAAAACTTCCATGACCCAATGGTATTTGGGGAGCTGCATAGAAAAATGGTGGATGTTACAATCTAAGTGCGGATAGGTTTGCGCTAGAAATTGGCTGCACCCTAGTTGATGCGACCTGATTCTGATGATTCACCAGCAGCAAATGAGCAATTTGGATAAGGCGCTTTATAAAATACAGATTATTTATATCTATTTAACGCTCTCTTATTTCGGTCATATTGTCAGACGCCAAGGAAACTGTCTAGATAAGGTGATCATGCAGGGCAAGATTGAAGGTTCACACGGACCAGGCCAGCCAAGGTCAAGATGGTTCGACAGAATAAAAACTCTGGTTGGGCATTCTACTTCAGTCATTTATCGATTGGCTGCTGACCGACGGAAGTGGCGTGTCATCACCAAAGTCACGAGCTGTCAGTCATGACAGAAAAACGTACAACCAAACAACCAACAGTGCCCATAATTGAAGGCGTCAAACCCAGGGATTCCAATAAGTTAAAGGAGCACTGAGAGATACGTATAGAAGTGCGCCCTCAGTTTGTCTGGAAATCTGGGGTTTTTTGCACCTACGTAATACTAACTACCATCTGAAACGGTTTACCTTAATTCGCCGTCTATCATGTAAAATTTCACGATTTGGGCATTTCGATGTAGATCACATCGAAATTATCAGCATCACTCACTACACAAATTGCTTTAACCACATTTCTATCTAGCGCCATCATTCAACCGTTTTCCCATAAATCATTACACTTCAGGGTTCCTACGCACCTTATCTAAAATTTCATATTTCTCGGCAATCTCTCAATGCCCCTTTAAATAATAAATATCTTAGAGGTTACACACACAGGGCAACTATCTTTTGTCAATAAAAAATATGATTAGTGTACTTTCTATGTAGATTTAGTCGTATACTATTATATGTATGTTGAATAAAACGCATTTACTCGTAGATAAACAATGAGCGGGTTGGAAAGTTGGCCGGTTACGAGTGTTTTCTTGACTGAGTGTGCGGTAAACATGTGGACTGATGCTAAAATGGTGGCTGGGTATACAGATGTTCTACAAACGAACATCAGACTGGCTGTTGTAATGAATGCTAGACAACTTGGTTCACCTCTAGCCACTTCTTTCATATCTCTACGTTGCAATGAAGCAAGTTCGTTGTTTGAAGTCCCTTGCCCTGGAAGAAATTCGAATATAAAGTGGTCCGTCGGATCAATTTCAGTTTGTCTCTCTGTCCCTATAGTGATTGATGTGAACAAAGACCGAAAATCTATTGTCTTAAGATGAGGTATATGGACCTGTACGAAATGCTGTCAGTGGATACCTCATTTGCTACCTTTTATCATTATATTATTATCAAAATCATAACATTGACTAAAGACGAAAAATGCATAATGTGCAAATACTAGAATCCTAATTCGGGTTAAGTTTATCTTCATTTCAACTTGGCACCTAAGGGATGTATTAAAAGAATTAAACTTGTCGAGAATACATTTGTAGATGAGCTGATATGTATCTTTAGAGCTGTAAATGGAAATAATAAATAATAATTAATTACAAGGTCATCATGGTCAAGAGACGTGACAAACAAAGAAATATACGTCACAATAACACCTGCAGAGGGGTACAATCTCTGATTTAAAACGCTGATGAGATGAACCGTGGAAGTGTTTCATGTCATACGATATGATGTACACCTAACACAAAATGTTCCGGAACAGGTGCTTTGATGTTGGCTAATCCGAAATCAATAATCGGAACTAAAACAAAACAACAAATTTCCTTCCCGTAGTTTGATGCCTCATCCACGAAAATCGAGTGAACAGTTTTGAAGTTAGGGTGGTTTAAATGGCCACATACAACAACAACAAAGTTTTACTATATTTGGGATTCTATGGGATATCAATGCTAGTGTGTGATTACGTTGTAAAATGTGTGTGTGTCAAGACTCTCTGTTACCCATTAATCCAGATACCTGACTGGTTCAGATTGCTCACAGTGGACAAAACAAATCAATGATATCCCATAGAGAACCAATTCTAGTGCAACTTTATTTTCGCTAGGTGTGGTTTTTGAAATCACTATAATTTTAAAAGTATCCATTCGATTCTTATGAATGATGTATCAAACTACCCACGGAAAAGTAATATAATTTAATTTACATCTCATATTTTTGGTTCCGATTATTGATTTTGAATTAGCCAACATCAAAGCACCTTTGCTGGAACTTCCTGTGTTAGGTGTATAAAGTAAGATGCCAATTAAGACAACTATGTTACAAAACATCCGTGACGCAGTATTTACTGTATCTCTGAACTAACAATATCGTGGCATCCAACCACACCTGTAACGCAGGAACCTTAAGCAGGAACAGATTTGAGATCACTTAGTTTCTTTCATATTCAGTCTATTATTGCCTGATTACTCACCAAAGGATATGCACAGGATATTAACAGATTATAGATGTTGGTTCAGTCTCATATAGACAGATTTGTCATTTTCAAAGCGACTGGGATGTTTGATGTATATACACATGACTACATGATATGCACGGTGATGTATTAGTAGGTTTTTGGGTACGGAAAATCTACATTGACAGCCTGGTAGTATGTACGTGACGACATACGGGGATGTCTTTGTAAGTATTCCCGGTATGTGGAAATCTACATTGACGGCTCTTACTCAGCGATTAAATAATGATCTAGCTTGGTATGGGTGTGTCTACATTGACGGCTATTATGCTTACCCAGTGAATAATTTAAAATACACAACTTTAAGCCTTTAGTCAATATCAAAAGTAAGTGAAAACGAAGTGTGATCAACAAGTTTGATGGAGTATCAATCAATTATAGTTGTAAACTGCTTGATATTGGGAATTTGTCATTTCAAACCTTGATGACGGTATATTAAATTCAAATAAGGTTTTAAACAGTGTTTTGATTTAATGTAAAAGTACTTTTGTTACAAACCATATTCACTGTGAAATAAAGATACGTTTCGGAATCTAAAATTGTCTTTTACGTAAATTGGGGATTGGCTTTAAAATTCTATTAAAATCGTTGCAACATTATCACGCAATGTTCGAATTAAAAACTTCTTTATTTGAATGTAAGCCAAATATATGGATATGGTCTTTGTAACTCTATACATGGTTGTGAATAAGTAGCCCGAATAAGCGGTACCCCAACCCCCCTAGGGGAATGTATAACTTTAACGGTGACAAGTAGGAGCGTCCTCACTTATGATACTGCCCATCCCCATGTTGTTAATGGTAACAAGTGTGTGCCCTACATGTACCCTCACTCTAGGTACTGCATTTAGGACTAATGAATACGTTGAAATGCTAATAAATAACCAGAAAATGGGATAGATAGATAGGATAAAAAAGAGAAAAGGAAGAAAGAGAAAAAACCAACAAATCGGACTACAGAGTAGTCTAGGAGCCCATTAAAGGCATATTATGTGATCTTTTCCAGAGAGCGCCCTCTATTCATGATTTTTTTTAGAAAGTAGATTTTCTTGCAGATTTACATTTCCGATCATAAATCATACATACATTCCAAGTTACAGAGCGATACGATACCTAATTACCTGTTTTGTTGTGTTTGATTACGTCGATATTGAAAACCCATTCTTGGATAAGCAGCTTCCTCGATCATCGTGTCCAGCGTGTTGTTGTCGGTGGTGAGCACTCGACCTGGGCCGAGGTTGATTCGGACGTACCGCAAGGCACTGTGCTTGGGCCGCTGTTGTTCCTGGCCTATATTACTGATCTGCCTAACAATATCAACTCTAGTGTCAGATTATTTGCTGATGATTGTGTACTTTATAGAGAAATCAATAAGGAGTTTGATCACAAGTCCCTTCAGGACGAACTTGACACACTGGTAGACTGGCAAAATACATGTCAAATGAGTGTTTAATTCTAAAAAATGTCATACTATGAGACTCACATATTCAAAAAAACCAAAGCTGTATGACTTGCAAGACACTAAAAGTCAGTCTTGTCTGGGTGTCACTTTAACCAATGACTTGACGTGGAATAACCACATCATAAAAGTCGCATCCACAGCAAATATAAGACCTTAGTCCGACCACTTATTGAATACTCCTCGAGTGTGTGGGAACCTCATACCAAAATCCTCATCAACAAGCTGGAAGCTATATCCAACGAAGGACTGCAAGATTTTGTATGAATGACTTTAAATCAAAATATCCTGGATCCGTCACCAATATGATAAATAAACTGGAGAGAAGAAGAAGAAGAAGAAGAAGAAGAAGAAGAAGAAGAAGAAGAAGAAGAAGAAGAAGAAGAAGAAGAAGAAGAAGAAGAAGAAGAAGAAGAAGAAGAGAAGAAGAAGAAGAAGAAGAAGAAGAAGAAGAAGAAGAAGAAGAAGAAGAAGAAGAAGAAGAAGAAGAAGAAGAAGAAGAAGAAGAAGAAGAAGAAGAAGAAGAAGAAGAAGAAGAAGAAGAAGAAGAAGAAGAAGAAGAAGAAGAAGAAGAAGAAGAAGAAGAAGAAGAAGAAGAAGAAGAAGAAGAAGAACGAAGAAGAACAAGAAGAAGAACAAGAAGAAGAAGAACAAGAAGAAGAACAAGAAGAAGAACAAGAAGAAGAACAAGAAGAAGAACAAGAAGAAGAACAAGAAGACAGAAGAAGAACAAGAACAAGAAGAACAAGAAGAACAAGAAGAACAAGAAGAACAAGAAGAACAAGAAGAAGAACAAGAAGAAGAACAAGAAGAACAAGAAGAAGAAGAAGAAGAAGAAGAAGAACAAGAACAGAAGAAGAAGAAGACAAGAAGAAGAACAAGAAGAAGAACAAGAAGAAGAACAAGAACAAGAACAAGAAGAAGAAACAAGAAGAAGAACAAGAAGAAGAACAAGAAGAAGAACAAGAAGAAGAACAAGAAGAAGAACACCAATATGATAAATAAACTGAGAAGAGAAGAAGAAGAAGAAGAAGAAGAAGAAGAAGAAGAAGAAGAAGAACAAGAAGAAGAAGAAGAAGAAGAAGAAGAAGAAGAACAAGAAGAAGAAGAAGAAGAACAGAAGAACAACAGAAGAAGAAGAAGAACAAGAAGAAGAAGAACCAAGAAGAACAAGAAGAAGAACAAGAAGAAGAAGAAGAACAAGAAGAAGAACAAGAAGAAGAACAAGAAGAAGAACAAGAAGAAGAACAAGAAGAAGAACAAGAAGAAGAACAAGAAGAACAAGAAGAACAAGAAGAACAAGAAGAACAAGAACAAGAAGAACAAGAAGAAGAACAAGAAGAAGAACAAGAAGAGAAGAACAAGAAGAAGAAGAAGAAGAAGACAAGAACAAGAAGAAGAAGAACAAGAAGAAGAACAAGAAGAAGAACAAGAAGAAGAACAAGAAGAAGAACAAGAAGAAGAACAAGAACAAGAACAAGAACAAGAACAAGAACAAGAAGAACAAGAAGAAGAACAAGAAGAAGAACAAGAAGAAGAACAAGAAGAAGAACAAGAACAAGAACAAGAAGAATAACAAGAAGAAGAAGAAGAACAAGAAGAAGAAGAAGAACAAGAACAAGAAGAACAAGAAGAACAAGAAAAACAAAAAGAACAAAAAGAACAAGAAGAAGAACAAGAAGAAGAACAAGAAGAAGAACAAGAAGAAGAACAAGAAGAACAAGAAGAAGAACAAGAACAAGAACAAGAACAAGAAGAACAAGAAGAAGAACAAGAAGAACAAGAAGAACAAGAAGAAGAACAAGAAGAAAGAAGAACAACAAGAACAAGAACAAGAACAAGAAGAAGAACAAGAACAAGAAGAACAAGAAGAAGAACAAGAAGAAGAACAAGAAGAAGAACAAGAACAAGAACAAGAACAAGAACAAGAAGAATAACAAGAAGAACAAGAAGAACAAGAAGAAGAACAAGAACAAGAACAAGAACAAGAAGAACCAGAAGAACAAAAAGAACAAGAAGAAGAACAAGAAGAAGAACAAGAAGAAGAACAAGAAGAACAAGAAGAACAAGAAGAAGAAGAACAAGAACAAGAAGAACAAGAAGAAGAACAAGAAGAACAAGAAGAACAAGAAGAACAAGAAGAACAAGAAGAACAACAAGAAGAACAAGAAGAAGAACAAGAAGAACAACAAGAAGAACAAGAAGAACAAGAAGAACAAGAAGAACAAGAAGAAGAAGAAGAACAAGAAGAACAAGAAGAACAAGAAGAACAAGAAGAACAAGAAGAACAAGAAGAACAAGAAGAACAAGAAGAACAAGACGAAGAACAAGAACAAGAACAAGAAGAACAAGAACAAGAACAAGAACAAGAACAAGAACAAGAAGAACATGGTCGATTTCACTTAAACTTGTTCAAGCCAGTCATCTTCTCCCCATTGGTAGAGAAGGCTGTGCGATGCACGGTTTCACGAAGGGCTTCCCGCTTCTATGTCATGTCTGTTGCAATCTGTCCAGGCTCCATATGCAGTGTATCAAGTTCTTTCTCAAACGATTCTGAAAACCGTGTATGGGGTCTGGCTGAGACATCTCGTTAACATAGCTGCGGGGATTTCCCCTGCTGTTTTAGTGCAATTAATTAAGAGGTGATCTTGAAACACCACAAGTAGTGATCAGTGGTACGATACAGTTCTTTAAAGACAACGGAATCTAACTCGTTCTCGAACTAAAATTAAAAAGTGAAATGAGATCTCAAACACTAAAAAGGTCTGAAAACGTGAGAAGGTTCGCCAAAGCAGAAACACGTTGTCAAACATGGATAAGGTGTTAAAAATGAAAACTATGTCAATTATTTTTTAAATTCATAATTCTCGCAGGTTTGTGAGCGTCATTGTGTATCAGATCGGTGGTATTTGATAAGGCAAATAAAAAAGGTTGTGTTGCCCTCAGCGACCGACCCTAAAATCATAAAAAACTAGGGTCGCATTTTTTAATTTTTTTATTAATATTATTTTTTTTAGATTTAGATTTGATTTAAAGTGTCTAAATGTTACTATTTCTTGCTTGAAATGAATAAATAAGCCTAAATAAATGTTTTTTAGACTATTGTCACACTAGAAACATTAGTTAAATTGACATATGGGCATATACCAATTTTGTCTTGACATAAACCATGTATTTTTCAGCCCCCCAAAAAAAATGAAAAAGAAGAAGAAAAAAATCCGACCGACCGATCCGAATTAACATTTTTGGCACTTGAGGGCAACACAACATTTTGTTGGCCTAAATTGACTACATGATTTACACTACGTATTGTCTTGACGATTGATCTTGGGAGCCAGACGACTGTTTTGACTATGTTTCTGTCTCCGTGGTATTTACAAAGAGCTCTGACAAAGTGAGAGTAATGCATAATTTCTTCAATGTTTTCTAGTCAGCATACAATTCGTGCTTTTTCCTAGTCATTTCTTACTCAAGTTGGCCTACGCGGTTTTTTTTTAATTAGAAAGCTTTTTTATCATTTCACTATTATGGATTGCCGTTGTTACGTATATGTTTGCCTTTGGCCTCTATCTAACATGTCTAAATGACACTACAACAATATCAATCAAATTAATTAATTATGTTTGTTTTTTTCAAAAATGGTTATAGTCTATCCATCTGAGACCGATCTTCCAACCATGTGACCCAGCCGTTCCATTGACTGGGAGAGGAGGCTATTTTCTGACGAAAATATCGATGGAATCAGTAGAGTGAAAAACGGCCATAATAAAAGACAATTATGTTACCCACCTACTGTTACTACAGGCCTCTACGAACAGGTACATGTAGAGTGATAGACCCCGATGAAGACAACCTTTCATTTTATAAGTCAGAAAATAAACTTTATTTAGTTTGTCAACGTTCAAATTGTATAATATTTGTTTGAATATGAAAATCATACCTTTCAATATTGATACCATATCATTGTAAGCGTATTTGTTTCTTTCTATACTTAACAAGGAAATGTGATTGATTCGGACATGCAGACAGAACATAGGGATACGGAGATTCATATCATTTTACAACCATTTTATCTTACTATGAGCCCGGCCAATCCGAGTGAAAATATACATTATTTACTGTTGGAAACATTACAAGATAGCAAATAAAAATTAAATGTGGCCTCCTACAATATGCTAAATGTTAAAGGTCCATTACTTTCGATCTTTTTCAGCTTTGTGATTCTATTCATATGCCGAAATCACAGGTGCTATTATGGTAAATGTTCAAAGTCCATCACTTTCGATTTTTTTCAGCTTTGTGATTATATTCATAGGCCGAAATCACAGGTGACGATTTCAAAGCCTTTTGATTTCAGATAATACGCAAATGGTTCGATATTTGTCTCTCTTTGAATGGTACACTAGAAATAGCTACTATGTGCATGTGTGTGATGAGAATACTATGCATTGGAACAGTGTTGTGTGTGTTTGCATAAGGCAGCATAATTGTTTCAATTCACATTATAGATGAGGTTCGACCGGAGGTTGGAATAAAATGGGATCCTTCGACAACTAGCAAATATACGCCAGAAGACAGCACATCTTATTTTTACTCATCTCCCCTGCCCATCCGAGCACCAAAGATCGCTCTCAGATGGATAGACTATAATGATACATTTTTACTGACACACTTTGTGAGTATTATCCTGTTTAAAATGGCGGGTACAATATATAAACACTTTGTGAGTATTATCCTGTTTAAAATGGCGGGTACAATATATAATTTAGATAAAACCCCAGATGATGACGGCAGACGGCCAGTAGATGTTTTTCAGTCGGACAGCATACACCTGTACAATGGGTCAGTGTTACGGTCTACCAACTGAAAACAAACGCCCCTGGTTGGGCTTGAAATACGCAGAGCAGAGAGCAAATTTGACATAGCTCAACCTTACCATGCTTACAGATCCTTAGTTATTATGTAAATTTTGTAACCAAGAGAAACTTTGTTGCTGAATATTCATCGCCTAGTTCAATTCCATCCATTGCAGTCATCGTTAGGATAGCAAATATCTGAGATTTAACCCTTTGATAACCCATCCCTGTGGTTTGTTACACATTGCCCCTGATCTTGGTAGGAAAATCGGTGAAGGGGCACATTTGTGTAAAAGTAGCTCCTGGATTTAAGATCGTTATTTTAAAGCCCTGGTCTCTGCTGCTGCTGGTACACGTTTTGACGCACGGCGGTGAACATCAATGTACAAAAATCACATTAGGCGATACAAAACAGACCCTGTTCTACGGGCCCGATCGAGCCATTTTTTAGAAATCAATGATCAAATATGCACGTAAAAATGAATATCAACCCAATCTTTTCTTCTTCTTCTTCTTTTTTTTTTGGGGGGGGGGGGTACCCCCGGTAGATTGTTACGATGTTATGTGTCATTTTAAAGGTAAAAAATAAAAACGTTATGTTGTAAAAACGCAAGTATTATTTCAAATTTATGTCGTGTTAGTTTTATGATTTCAAACTATATATTTTTTCATATAACCTAATACTAGCATTAAAGGTATGTCTAAAATATATGAATAAAGGCAAAACTGCAAGTCTCAACATATAGTGAGTGGGAGAGGTAATAGGGGGAGGATGGCAAGAGAAAAAAGTGGAAAGAAAAAGGGTTGACGTTTTGACTGAGTAAACCAATCTTTATCAAGTTTGATCAAGACAAAATTATATGCAGATTATATGTACAATACAAATATCAAGCTTAGAGAAATGTCTGGTTGTACATGTATATAGAAATGCATAACACACAGATACATGTAGGGCAATATAGTCAGATTGTAGATTGTATTTTTTACAATCTGTATGCTGAATGAAATGTTGAAAGTAATTTATTATCATGGATTATATTTATAGCAAATATACAAAAAATCTGACATTGCCGTCATCAGTCTATTATTTATCATGACATATACACATGGAAAAAAGTATCGCACCACTTTTTTTCTTCTTTGAAAAGTGCAAATGTGGCCTCGAATTTTGCCACCATGGTGTGATATTAAGGATCATTTGTTTGCGTAAGCTGTCCAACAAAATGTTGTGCAATAAAAGGGCCACATTTGAGTTTGTGACGTAATCGATGTAATGTTTTTTCAAGGTCAAGGGGAAAATGCATGATTTTGTCCAGAATAGCAGACAAGAGATTGAGAGAATAGTTTTGTTTCTTTCAAACAGGTTTAACACTTTCCACGTGGTTATTAGTTTAACCATGGTCGTGTGCCTTGAGTTGGGACCCCTTTGTGTGACATTATGCTAAAAATGGAAAAATCACATGGATTTTGCTGAAAACATTTTTAGCATTAAAACTATACATAGGAGTACAAGGAAAGTATACATTTCCTGAAAGCATACAAATTTCCAAATCTCACGAAGACAATATCAAGGTCATTGTACAGGGTGGGTAGATAATATATAGGGTGCAAACATCAAGAAATGTACTAAAAATACAAAATTTTCACTGGTCATTTACATACCTTGAAGATAAAATTATAATTTATTAAGCTGCATAATTTAAACGTATACACTAGTATTACAAAGAAAAAATTTGCCACCTTTGTCTTTAGTTATGAAGGATACCTTATACAGGGTGGTCAAAATTTGTAACAATATAAGTATGTGAAAACGTATTTCTGAAATAAAGTTAACTGTTATCATAATTTAGTGTCATAATCAATTTTAAATTGACGTTTTGTAATAATATTGCACCAAACACAAACATATGACCAATAATTACCATATTATACAGGGTGTAACAAGCGAAATGCACATGTATGATCGAGTCCTCAATCCACGCGTTTCTTCACTTTTTGATTTTATTTTGATGAAAGCAATGATAATGAAATGAAATAAAAGACACATGAAATGATCATATTACAATTAGAAATGTTGCCTTTTTTGATATACATACTAAATTTAATATGGCCAATAACATCATACACAGGGTGTTACAAAATAAAGCACATGCGATCAATTTCAAGACACCTTTTCTACCCTACGGTATGCCATACTTTGTCACCTATGACCATTTTCAGAAAAGTCTAAACTTTAATTTAAGCCTTGTTCATTGGGGTTATCAACCTAATTTTTTCGCTACGGACCCGCACACAGCGCCGTCACTTGGTCACGTTTTCTGGCATGCCTGTTCACCGCTTAGGCAGGTGCTTACGCCGTGGGCACTATTTAGGTCGATAAAGATGTCACAAATTCTGGACAAATTTCAAGATTGCGCGCATGCACACGCGGACAAGCGTGCATGCATACCTTGTAAGTTGTATGCTGTCATTTGTCTGGTGGTTATAGCAAAGTAAACATACCACACGTACATGGTATCACAATATTTATACTGTTTCACTCCATGAAGTGGTTAATTTATTTTAAGATTATGCACTAGTGTAAATTTTATCAGTATAAATAAATCAATCGGTATACTACTAATCGGTACACAACAGCATACCTCGCTGACATCTAGCATGTATCGTCAATGAGTGATGTGAATATAGTATTTCATTGCGTGTCTGTGAGATTAGCTTATCATCTTCTGCGATTCCTCCTCCCAACACTCCTGTTTACTCCTCACAGCCCAATCTCTCTGACATTCCACATAGCATGTAGGCCTATTATTGATAATCAATAAGTGAAGTGAATGAAGTATGTATTTCATAGCTTGTCTAGAGATTGGCGCTGTGTGTGTGTGTATGGGAATGGCTCCTCAATTCTCTTCCTCCGGTTCCTCCCCCTCCTCCCCAAGCACCCGTTGATTTATTATTTGCTCCCAATTAAAACTGAAATAATTAAGACATTATTTTGTTGATGGTATGGAAAGAATATTTATTGTGCTTTGTAATGACACCAAATTGGTTATTTTATGACGAGAAATATAGAAACGGTGATAATATAAACATAATTAACAGTGTAAAAATGTCACACCTCCTCAAAATACGGGGTTCCAATTCGTGGCACACGACCCCATACAAAACAAATGATTCAAAAGCCTTTCCCAACTTTGAAGTCTTATTTTGAGAATTACTGAACCAAGGCATGTTTGTACTTATTTTAATGCATTTCCTATGGTGATTTCAGATATGGTAATTTCGACATTTTTGAAACGTCTGCAGACGCCTGCCGCGTGGAAAGTGTGATCATACATTTGTTTGCATTTTGCCAAAAAGGTGAAATTACCATGTCTTGATTTTTCTTTTTTCAGAAGTTCAACTTCAAAATTCATCGAGCAGCGCAGACGTACGGTAAATGTGAAAGTATTACCACGAATCTTTTTCTATTTCACCGTTTTTGGTACTGAAACACCGCCAGACCGCCACAACTTTGTGAGCAAAACAATATTTCACCAACAGACACTAGCGCAATCCACACGTGGATTATCAAAGACACGGGTTGTAAACACGTGTTTTTTGTGTGGATGACTCACAGTCCACTGATGCCAAAACACCTTCGGCTAATCGAAATCATTCGGAACCGATCGAATATTTTCGGATTTAAAATGTTCTATTGTGATTTTGTTTGTTATGAATATCACGATTGATTATTACTCAGTACTCTCATGATATGAAGAAATGATTTCATCAAGGATTCAACAGTGTTGGCTAATTGAAAAGAGAATGATTGAGTAACCACCCGCGCAAATGAAAATCTCAGAAAGTGCACAAGCTTGATTGTAATTCGCTGACATAAGTGCTCACGCAATCAAAACGTATCCAGTAAGTAAATATTACAATACTACGTTGATCGCTAAAATACGATCTGGACTCACTGCACACATTTAGATCGAAGTATTATTATAATAAAAAGAAATAAAACAGATTAACATAAGGCTGATGAGGTTCCACAGGGTATCAAATCCCCCCCCCCCCCCCCCCCCCAAAATACCACTATCCCATCACACCAACCATGAAAGACGTGAACCGCGTATTTTAGTTTTGAAGAGACATCCCCCTTTCTTGAAGTTTGGAGCAATTATTTTAAATCGGTAGTATGAAACAAGAAAATCGATTCAAGGACATAATATATAACCCGATTAACTGTTACGTAACAATTGGCCTTTACCGATCCCACTTATGAGACTACAGTGTAGGTCTCTCCATAGTTCGATGGAACGGAATATACAGCTCATTCATTTTGCTGTGAAATTGCAAAAGAAGAAGAAAAAAACATGATCAAACATTCAATACAAATAACGACATCCCGGAACGAAATCCTCCCGGACAATCTTGCAAATTTCAAGAAATATAAATGTAGTAAAAAAACAGAAAAAAGTTATCGCGCTGGCAGGATTCGATCCTCTGACCTCGTGGTTGTGAGACGAATGCTTTACCGTGTAAGAAAATGAAGGTGACACATACACATGCATTAAAATAAAATTACATATGGTTCAAAATTCAACTATCCCCTAAATTGGAGGCTAAACATGCTTTTTATCTCTATTATTGTGTGTTTTTAACATAGGCTCTCGCCCAAAAGTTGATCATATGTTTAAAAAGATGGTAATTCTGATATCATTATAATGCATAATACTACTTTGTGAAACGATTCTCGACACCTATTTACATTGTACAGGGTGTCCCAAAAGTCTATGCACGACTTTGAAGCTTTGTATTTCACAAAATATAAGTCGTATTGAAAATATGAATACATATTTAGAAAGAGGAGGTGTGGGAAATAATTTTGATACCAAACATTGGAGTAACATCTGTTTGTAATGCCACCCTAGAAGTGAAATATGTATTACTGCAAAAATGTAATTTTATACTTCGGAGGAATAAAGTTCATAAATCCATACCTATCGAGATTAACAAAAAGACGGGTAGAGTTGGTTACACGGAAAGTGATCCGTCAATTGTAATATTTAAAATTTTACATTACAGTGATCCCATCATAATAACAAACTATATCACACATATTTTTCGTTTCTATAGTGAAATATAGTTTAAATGTTTTCCATTTATACAGAGACGTGTGCTAATGCAAAAACACAGACCTAAACAAATTGAATAACATACCAGAAAAGTGAACACACACATCACACAGCGAATATATCTCTTTGGACTTTTGGCTACTGCATGTCTTATGTCTATGACATCAATGTGACTTGTTGATCTTAACCAGTCTTTTTTCTATCACATCGAGACAAATCATGCACAGTTCCTGTGTTCAAAAATGTATCCACCAACTAAAGAATGGATATTCTTCCTGGTGCGCGTTTCACTTTAAAATGTTTTCTGAACTTTTATTAAGTAAGTTGAACTGAATTTGTTTCAGCGTAGAACCATACAATTTGTATTCGCTTATCTATGCTGTAAACCCTCTTGAATGAAGACTTTTGCTGTTGTCTACTTACGCCTATTTATGTTGTGAGTGACCGAGTTTAGTAATAACATTAATGTTGCAAGGTAAGCAGTGAACTGTGACTAATGCGCAACGTTGCTTTCATACCGTTAATTTATGCGCACCTGTTTTAGCAAATGTGTGGTAGTTGGTATGGGTGGGTCTCACACGGCCAAAAACTTTCAACCAGTTTTATAATGTTGTGGGTTCACCAATAGGGTTATGTTTGGTATCAAAATAATTTCCCAAATCTCGTCTATCAAAATATGGTTAAATTTATACCATATGATTTATATTTTTATGAGATATGACTCTTCAAAAACGTGCATAGACTTTTGGGACACCCTGTAAATACGTTCATGAAGCCAAGTTTGAATAATGAAACATCGAAACTAATACGTTCTTGAGACACACTTTATAAAAAAACGGAATCTAACTTGGGTTTTCCCCGTGTAATCCCCAATATTTTCCCTTCGACGGGGGCGCTGCCTATCCCAGAACGATCTAAACAGGGTATGGAAAGGTTGAATTACAACTAAAAGGGAAGGGAGATGAACAGGGTGTCCCAGAATATGATGTTTCCGAGTTCCTGTCGGACCTTTTTTCTACTCAATAACAATACATTTCAATACGGACTCGGCCACACCCGTGGTGTAGTGGGGAATCGTTCGCCGCTGGTGCTGGAGGGCGCAAAATATCTCATGAAAATGCAGAGGACAACAGATTTGAGGCATGAATACATGTCACTTAGTCCAGGTTTATCTTTAGAGCCGCACTCAAGCAACAAATATCCTCTGTCAAAAATATAATTTATATAGATATTTTGAATATAATCTGAACATTTTCAATGTTACTTATGACTTTTGTTAACTTTACCTCTTTTACTCCAATTGAAAGTATCTCACTCCAATTTTCCTCTTTCATTTCAATGGAACTTCCTCTTTCACTCTTTTACTAGTCCAGTACGAACTGGCTCTAGAAGATCGGTGGCTTTTAAGTGTCCAGCCAGTTCAAAGACTTCATCTTTCACTCCAAAGTGAGACTTCCTCTTTCTCTCCCAAGTGAGAATTCCTCTTTCTCTCCCAAGTGAGACTTCCTCTTTCTCTCCCAAGTGAGACTTCCTCTTTCACTCCAATGAGACTTCTTCTTTCTCTCCCAAGTGAGACTTCCTCTTTCTCTCCCAGTGAGACTTCCTCTTTCTCTCCCAGTGAGACTTCCTCTTTCTCTCCCAAGTGAGACTTCCTCTTTCTCTCCCAAGTGAGACTTCTTCTTTCTCTCCCTAATGAGACTTCCTCTTTCACTCCAATGATACTTCCTTTCAAGCCGTATAACTTCAATTTTTTAACACTCACCATTAAAGGTTCAAGAAGGTTATTTGATATTCTAATCTCATCTAAAGAGGTCAAATGAAAAATCAACAGCCCTATTTGATGTGATATTTCATCTATATGATAATTTCAATACGGTTGCATTAAACAATACCACGTCAAAACAGACAATTTGTAGTTCAGAGTGTTCTTTTATTTGTGTCATTTAAACAACAATAAATAAACGTGCCACAATACAAACTTGTTTGTACGCATACCTGTAATTTAAAAAAAACATGTTCATTTTTATTGTGGCGATTCACTTCTTGGAGATACTGGCTGCAAATATTTACAGTGGTGACAAATTGTCACCACTGTAAATATGTGTATATGGCCATGTGTTTTGAACTCGCCACCCTTATGTATGTCCAGATTTTTACATTTTACACCATCTGAGATTCGAATTCCCATATTGCAATAACTAGGCTACTTGTTCTACCCCATAACAAGTATACATTTTCTGAACGTAAATCCCACAAGGAATCCAAATATGCTATTAGAATTTAAATAGGACCTAATGGTAACATGTTGTGATTTAGAATGTTCATTTAGAATGTTCAAAAAATATCGGATTTTTTTCTTCATATTTTGATTTTTAAATCAAGCTCCATATTATTTTTATACCTGTCCCAATCATAAATTTACTGTGGATATGAGTTCCTTATGCAATAACCATCAGAACATAATTGTTGTCAATGGTAACTTGTTAAAATAATACTATATTGATAAGTAAATGAGCACAAACGTTTAAATTTCATATTTATTAGAGTTTACAAGTATTTGTTTTGGAGTATGCACCCTATCCTGATTTAAACGGCATCGTTAAATTTGAGAGCTTTCCAAAATGTATCATTTTGCTATCATCGGTTTAATACTTTTGTTGTTGTTATAGTCATGTATGTAAAACCGATGAATTAGGGCAAGTTAACTGTGTAGCGAATAGGGAAAAAGCCAAGGACAATACAATCGATTCATGATTAAAATTGTTACATAATAGTTGTCACGTTTGTTGAAACAGAATCTTATATATAGAATATAAAATAATCTATAAAATGAGAGCAAAATCATGTTTGTACCATACAGCGATGAGGAGTTATTTTAAATTGAACGTAGAATTGGGAACATTTTCTATATTTCCCATAGAGATTGTACACAGCGTGACCGCCACCGCCGCCACCCCTGAAATATAACCAATCATATCTCAGCCAAACAGTTATAGAAATACCTGATTTATTTACACAATGTAGCTAGATAAATAGGCTTTCACATGACACCTCAAACAAAGCTCTACCATATTTAGTTGTTGAGTTAATAGAGAGAGATGGATGATTCGTCACCAAAAATGCAACGACGCCACCCTTTTTGGGTGGTGAGTTCAAAACACATGGCCACAATTATGCAAGTCAATTGAATTTAATTCAATGGGTGTTAGTTCGTTTGGTTGTTTGTTTGTTTGTTGATTGGTGTTGTTTGCTTGTTGGATTGTTTGTTTGTGTGTTTGTTTGTTTTGTTTAAAAGAACGGTCGTCATACATGTAGTTCCTTACAGCCTATTAAAAACGAAAATATAAATTGATAATTGATATGAATATCTTTCATCAATTTGACATTTATTTGTCTTTTGAACTGAGCAGTTCGGTGAAAATAATCGCAACCAAAATATTAGCCACCAAACAAAATTTATTGAAGAAAAAATGCCATGCCCATTAAACTGGTTTCAATATATAATTGAAGGAACATGCTTAAGTTGAAATGGTCTTTACGTTTTTTAATTGTTAATAAAAACTTCATGGTCGATCAGAACCTCCTTCAATTTACCGGTAAAAAGTGTTAAATTTGCCCTTTTGATCCAGCCATCGTGAAAATCTACCCCACCACCCCCTTGAGAATAACTCGTTATCCAGGATGTCAAATTAGGGAGGCTATCTTCATGATAGGGATTCGCGAATATTTTATTTAAAAGTAAGGATAGCGCCGGATAAAACGTTCACCAAGTCCGGGGCGCTTAATTTCTTTCTGCAACCATAACGGGATGCATTTTTTTGAACGTGTATGTGCGGTATCGATATTTGTATACAGGATTAGTCAAAAAAAAGTGTACTCAACTTTGTGATTTTATATCTTAAACTCTGTGCAAAACTTTCAACAATTTTGTATTGAGCCAGACGGGTTATTTCATTAGCTTTCTAATGAATTTTAGTTGATTAAAATTAGTTGTGGTAAACATATTTTATGATCATTTGCGTAAAAGTGTACATTTTTTAAACCGAACAACATTTGCGACATTTTGATTATTATCTCTTATAACATCTATTAAATTCCACTATTAAAAACGGTCCACAATCTAATCTGAGCTGAGTCCGACTATCACAAAAGCCAAGATGGTTGTTGTTGGTTGTTGTTGCTAAATTCGTGTAATAATGTCATTGTTTTGTCATTATTTCGCATTTAATGTTTGAAAATATAACTGAGAATGTTTGGTTTGTCTTTATTAGTTAGCTATTGTGTACCATACACGAAACCACTTATTCATTAAATCAAGCATTATTGAGTAAAATGTTCAATATTGTGTTCGGTTTCAAAATGCAGTAACTTTACTAAAATAGTCATATCTGGTAAACGGTACAATGAAATGTAATGATTCTTTTTGCTGATGATAGTGAATAAATGCATCTATTGCTACATACATTGGTTGCCTTCATAGTCTGACAAACAAATATTTTTAATAATTATTTTACTTTGAGTACACTTCTGTTTGACTCACCCTGTATGTGCTGAACGAGTGAACTGATCAGCAACAAATGGGTCTTAAAGCATGCCTTGAGCAGAGGATGACATGGTACCCTGCTAAACTGATTTTTGATGTTCAAATCTAGCGTTGTCATTGTTCTTGTAATTTATTGTATTGATTGATTACGCAAAAACACCGCTTGTTCGGATTTTTGTTTCTCAAAACGAAACAGTCATGTAAGAACCACAAATTTCACCCAAAATCTATTGCAAAATATAACATCGATGCAAACTTATATCACCATAAGAACGGTTTGAAAAATGTTATTGAAGCTGAACTGGGGTCAAAGTGAACGGTTTAAGGTGAAAGTAAATCATAAGCCTTGGAGTACAGGAAAAGAAGCGTGAGTGCCCCCACCTGACCTCACGTATAAGCACTCCCATACGGCACATAGTCTTGATCGGGGAAAGCGATCCAAATTAAAGTGAGTTAATACGTTGTTGTCATATTAATTGTACCATATAAGGGATGGAAAAGGAAAGAGAAAAATGAAGGAAACGGAAAGAGAAAAATGAAGGGAAACGGAAAGAGAAAAATGAAGGGAAACGGAAAGAGAAAAATGAAGGGAAACGGAAAGAGAAAAATGAGGGGAAACGGGTAAAAAGAATAGAGGGTAAGGAAAGAATTATGTTGTAGATAGTTAGAAAGGAAGGACAACTAGGTATAAATTGTGATGATAGATCACGGATATAAGTCGGGCGCGTTGACATTTTGACCCCTAATGACCTTTTCTTGACCTCTGACCACAAAATCATGATTAACTATTTTTCTTGACTCATCAATGCGCACAGGATGAAACAAGTTCGGTCAAAATCGGAGCATGTCTCACATTTTACCCCTGTTTAGGTCAATGATCCCTACTGACCGCATGTGACATGTCACTTTTAATCGCTGAACAACCTATATGTACATGGATGCAAGGAATCTTTTGACCAAATCTGACAATCATCGGTCATTTCCTCCCGAAAAAATAGCATTTTGAGTGCGAGGAGTGAAAATGTACAGTTTGACCCCTAGTGATCCCTTCGTGACCTTTGACCCCAAAGTCATGATTGTTTTTATATTGGCTTATCAATGCGCACAAGATGAAACAAGTCCGATGAAAGTCGGAGCATGTCTTACATTTTACCCTTACCACTGACCCCTAGTGACCCTATGTGACATGTCACTTCTAATCGCCGATGTGTTGTCTATTGATTTATTGTACATGTTTTGTTAGTTTGCTTAGCAATATGGAGCTGTGTTCTATTGAACTTGGTTAGTTTTTGTTAGTGGTAACTTGGATTTCTAGTAGTCAACATCTATTACTGACATTGTGCTATAATTACAGTGGTGGACTTGTCTAGTTCATTATCTTCTTTAATCTTTATAGTTTTTGCCACTTTTGTTTTTTATATTTTGTCCCTGATGAAGGGTGGTATATCTACTTTAAACGTCGATCTTTATTGTTACGTTATATTGTTTTTGTTTTATTGCACATCAATTTGTATTGCTTGTCCCAGTGCATTTCCGTGTGTTATTGTTTTGTGTGTGTTATTTATCTGTTTATCGCGTTATTCTCCTCTCCCTCGTCATTGCCTGTTTCCCCACACCCTGTTGATATATCTTGCTTTTACTCTTTGCATAAACAATCAATGTTAAAAAATATTTTAAGAAAAAGTCAATTACTACTAATGTTTAACTTGGCGTGGACCAGTTACCCCCATCGATGGGGCAACTGATCCAATATGTTCCAACGGTTAGACTACACCGAAATCCTTGAATGACAACACGGAAACCAAGCAGTATTTTCTTTACGAACACATACATGTTATTTAACATGTAAAAACGATACATGTCTCATGAAACCCATGTTTGATACAGTTTCGTGGTTAACGTGTAAATAGCACTAGCAGTAACACTAATGGTGTATAAAGCAAGCGAAGTTTTCGGTTGCATTTTTCTTTTGATTAAACGGTATGAACATAGTAAGGGTTGTAAAGTTCAGATACCCCATACATTTGTCTATATAAACCCCTATCTTTAATGGTTTTAATTACTTCATATAATCATCATTTAGTACTTAAGATAGATTTTCTTGATAATTAGCAAGATTTTCGTGTCACAGGGGGAGTAAATCAATATGACAATGATGAACCAATGGTAAATTTACATAAAAAGCATTGAATAAAATGCATAAATCATGTTATTTCGTCATTGCAAATATCTGTAAAGACACAATTCAAAACTTAAAGATATTATTCATAATGCCGAGGTTTTAAACCATTCTAAAGCAATTTCATGTCATATTGTAATAATTTAATAGCAGAAATTGTGGTATTAGGCCCAAAATACCCCCAAAATATCTAAGAACCAGTAAGAATGTGAATTGTTTCATATTTATTCACATTTCAATACAGAGTTCATTGACACTAACAACTAATTTTCAAAACGATTTTATAATTTTGATAAAAGTTTTGTAGGTGGACCAGTTTCCCCATACCCCTTGGACCACTTGCCCCAACAAATGACTCAGCACTTTGTCGAGGTGAACAAATATTAAAGGATGCCTGTGACGTAATAAATGTCACGCCAAAATATTTCAAAACATACCACCATTTGTCATAACAATCAAAAACTCCACACCTTCAGAAAAAAACCCACAGCGTTTTTGTTTTTAGCCATTACACAGTTTTCTGTAGCCTGCGAGCATCTTTGAATTCACAACTTTACGGCGTACAAGTATACGAGGGTATTTAGTTAAAGTAAGAAATGGTATATTTTGTTATTTGCAAATTCATAAACTAATAACTCTACTAAATTAATACCCGCGATAATGATTTAATTTGTAGCATTCTTTAAATGATAATATTGATGTCCCAAGTTAGCAACATGCGACATTTTCCGTTCGTTACAACCACAACCTAGGTTTTTTTAAATCATATTTCATAAAGTCCCTGAGCACACCACAAAATAGCACCGATCAAATGCAATATGCACTGCTGCGACTTAAGATTACTGAATCGCATAATTATATATATTTACTGTTGCAAATTTATCAATCATACAAAGTAAATTAAACATGATCTAAATTCATCTTTATAAATCGCACATATATACTATCTGTGAATTTTCAATCAGTCACTTAAGGAAGTAGCTTCAAAGATCTGGAGAATATCACGTGTAAATATATCCTAAAACTGCAAATGTTTTGGCATGTAGATGGTAAGGATATCTGTAAAGTTGCAACATAAGTAGTACTGTTCAAATAAAAGCAGTATGCCCATACCATTACAAAAACTTTCATTTTGGACCAGTTGCCCCATCGACCAGTTGCCCCATATTCCCCCTACTATACCCAATTAATTTATTACTTTCACCCGATATATTTGTAGAACTTGTTATTATCTTTTGCTCGCACGAATGGTCCGTGTTCAGACTAGAATTGAGTAATTCAAGGAGAGAATTGAGACATCCTCCGGAGAGTGAGCCCTCATTTTCAGAAGTAGGGTTTTCACATATATTTTAGCTGCTGCCGAAAAGATATAGATTGGATTATGAAGAATGCACGAAAAGCGCATGCGCGAAAAACAGGATCCAGTGTTCGTTTTAAATAGGCAGTACGGTTTCGTTAATCCACATTATTACCAACCTAGCTGTTGCCGCCGTACCTTCCATCCAACAACTACCTGCTCGCGCAATTCGAACAAAACGTCTAGCTCTCTTACCCGGCTCTCTTATTTCTTTATAGAAGAATGGATTTCGCACTACGCTTGATATTGTGCTTGGTCATTGTCGGAGCAATAGAACTACACCAGGTATCATGCAAAGATACACGTAAGTATAAATTCACGTCGTATACAAAAAAAACCTAGTAATTCATTTACACGTTATCTCTGTTATAACCTATGTAAGTTAAGCCCGGCAATTGTCTGTCCCCGTCATCACCAGTCGTAAGGAACAAACCGATTTAAACTCTTCAAAAAAGTTTCAATTGCCCATATTCCGTGATATAAATTCATCTGCATATAGGTGAAATGATTGTTCAATTTGGGTGAAAAGGATGAAATTTGGTAAAAATGTAGCTTTTCATATGCTAAACCCATCTGGATATGGGGCCAACATTATTTCCTCCCTAAATTCCAAGATGGCCGCCAAATTCAAAATGGCCGCCATAATCATAGAACTTTCACTTATTTTCACATCTATAACCTTAGAAATACATGGAAATAGAGACAAATATTGCTTTTCATGTTCTGTACAAACCTGGATATATAGTCAAAATTATTTCCTCCCAAAATTCCAAGATGGCCGCCAAATTCAAAATGTCCACCATATCAAAGAGCTTTCACTTATTTTCACAACTACAACCGTAGACATACGTGGATATAGGCACAAATGTTGCTTTTCATATTCTGAACAAACCTGAATATGTAGCCATAAATAATTCCTCCCCATTCCAAGATGACAAATTCAAAATGGCCGCCATTGTCGGAGAACGTTACTAAATGTCATATTACCTTACAAAAGCATGGACATTGGCCTAAATATAGTGTTTTTATGTTTATGTTTTTATCAAAATTTTACTAGGAAACTGTGTAAATAATACACAACTATTGTGGACAATTTAACATATTTCTGATGGAAAAGTACATCGACAACTTTGAATGCAAGTAAATCACTGCACTGATAAACTTATAGTTGTTATTGATGCGTATATTTCAATTGTTGATGAAAAATGAGCGGGAACTAACTCTCAACCACAAAGACACACGGCCTCTATACCCGGGGCTAATAATATTATTTGCCCTATAATACTAGCCTTGAAACTATACAACATGTACGGCAACCGGTAGGCCTACATACTGAATCACGGGACTTGCGTGCGTGAGTGAACAGAACACAGACACATCAACTGCATTTTCCATCGGCAACAATTGAAATATACGCATCAATAACAACTATGAGTTTATCAGTGCAGTGATTTACTTACATTCAAAGTTGTCGATGTACTTTTCCAGCCCCCACCGCTGCAGAATTGCAGAGAGCTCTTCAATACAAGCTTCTCCTGCATCGGCCATGTTGAAACTGCATGGTATATGTTCACCGCGTACGTTTACATAACAAACATGATGAAGGAAAAATTTGCATCACAATTACGTAGTCACACGCACCATGTGCTTTTTTTACATAACAAACATGTACAATTAACATTATAAATTGTAAATCTTACACACTTTTAATGTTTATCTTTTTTTTGCAAATGTATTGTGTAAAACATACACAAATTTGGTAAACAGTCAATTTAACATAAGAAATAAGTACTGACATTTTTTACACAAATATTATGTTCCAAAAATATTTTTATCAAATAAAAGTTTACATATTTTTCGTTTACATATTGTTTTCTCTGTGTACTATTCAGATTGCAATGGTCATGTTCACCGTGACATTGGCAGTATGTTGTACATATTATTCCAACCTTAACACTTTTGCCCTGACTAAGACATCATCTGTTAATGTCACAATCACACTTGAACAGTTCTTGGCAAGCTTTACAAGCTTTTAAAAGGTATACATGTAAGTGTTCACAAAGGTTGCCACACAGAGGATTTCTACTAAGTAGTACTTGTAATACGGCGTATCCCCAAACATTATTTATATGATATGATGCTCTTTTGGCATGCTGTGGTGGGCGGGATGAGTTCAAGTGTCCTAATACTTTTTGAGTAAACATATCTGCGAGCATCATCTACCCGTTCACATTCGGATGTTTATCATACATTGGAACAACAAATCGCTCAATTGTGGGCATACAAAGTACCTTTACATACATGTACGATGTACCCAATTATCTGTCATGTCTGTGAATACTTTGCTTGTTTTCTATGTTGATTCTTTCGTCTGTTTAGGAAGAATGAGGTTTAATCATAACATAGGAGAGACATCCCTTTCTGGTCCTAAATCCTGCGCTATATATTATGTGCCGGTATGTAGTACGATTGTTCCTGGTGTTAAATGATACCCAATTTAAAGATAAGTGAGATGACCTTTCCTTCAGTGTTTTCTTTTTTGTATATAAAGAGCAAATATGAACAATAGCCCAACAGACATTAACAAAGTTAATGAACTGAGTGATTATAAATCAAACTGGTAACTCTCTACAGAGAGCTCTGATGGGCCAATCAATTGGTTCACTGCAATTCAGAAAATATTCATAATACAAGTGAATACAAATGGACAGGGTTAAAAAAGCCAATGAAATTGGGGTGGCACAGGAATAAGATTAAAAAAACATATAGAGAACAACATCAACAAATATAAGAGAAGAAACAAATATCTGGAGGTCATTGACATCGAGAGAGCTTAGCAAACAAATTCTAAGAGTTGGAGAGAAATTATCTGTTCACACGACACTTTAAAAGACTGGATTCCTTCCTCTATAGGGTGTTGACAACAACAATGTCTGGAAGACTATTCCACAGTAGAACAGCTCTATGAATGAAGCTTCTGACTGAGCAGCAAGTTCTGGCAGTCCAACAGACATTAGCAAGTTCTCGCAGCCTAACAGACATTAACAAAGTTAATGAACTCAGTGATTATAAATCAAACTGGTAACTCTCTACAGAGAGCTCTGATGGGCCAATCAATTGGTTCACTGCAATTCAGAAAATATTCATAATACAAGTGAATACAAATGGACAGGGTTAAAAAAACACCAATGAAATTGGGGTGGCACAGGAATAAGATTAAAAAACATATAGAGAACAACATCAACAAATATAAGAGAAGAAACAAATATCTGGAGGTCATTGACATCGAGAGAGCTTAGCAAACAAACTCTAAGAGTTGGAGAGAAATTATCTGTTCACACGACACTTTAAAAGACTGGATTCCTTCCTCCATAGGGTGTTGCCAACAACAATATCTGAAAGACTGTGCCACAGTGGAAGAGCTCTATGAATGAAGCTTCTGTCTAAGCAGCAAGTTCTGGCAGTCGGCAATGAAAGCGTGTGAACTGGCAGATTTTGAGTGTCTTCCTCTGGATGTCCAGCTGGCTTAGGATAGTAAAGGTGAAGCGCTTGCCCAGCCTAGTAAAAGCATACTCAATTACGCTCCGGACTTGTGATTTGTACACAGTGGATCTGTCTATGGCCGTCAATTTATTTACAGCCTTACAAAGAGCGCCGAGCTTCTGGCCTGCTTTGGTTGAGATAGTCGAGATGTGTTTGACCCAAGTCAGCTTGCTGTCAATGGTATTAACACCTAGTATTTCTAGTTTTTCTACAGATGGTAGTTTGCAGTCACCAAAGCATGTTGGATGGGGTTCTCTTCCTGGAGGTGACCATGGTCTTGTACTTGGTAGGCTCAAAGGTCACTTTCCATTTGTCAGCCCATGCTTTCATATTGCTTAGATCACTACTGCATTGGAGTTGGTTGAAGACTTAATGGGTGCGAAGAGTGTTGAGAGTTGCAGTTTGTTCTCATCCATTCTCAGGATAGCTCAGGAAAGCCAAGTCATCTGTTATCTTTGTATTTTGATTTTGCTGGAAACGTCTCCATGTTTCTTTTCCTCACTTTGTTCTTGTCATTGCTTTAAAACTATCAGGAATGTATTCGTTCAAGTCGATATCCACTCTGTTTTATTGATGAGGCTCCTGGACATCTTCTGTTGATAAAAGGTATGTGTTCAGGAAACATGCAACAAGGTCTGTCTTTGTTCCAGAACAAAGATCTCCAAATTGTATCATAGGGACTAGGGGGGTAACTCTTATTTTTATGATGGAAGAATTTGTCAATGATTCCGACACAAACTTGACACGAAACAAATATTCTGGAGAACAGGGCTTAGGTATTATCCAGAAATGCAATATCTTGCTTTTCATTAGACTTCACTTAATGTGTAAGGCAGCTGAACAATTATTCGTTTCAATGATTTCAACAGTGATTCAGTTCTTATGTCAAGGCGTGCTTCTACACAAAGTGGGTACTGCTCCTTTCCTAATAAATCCCTAATTTGTTCTTCAAATGGATTGGCCATCTCTTCTATGGTATTACTGAGAGACTCCTGTTTGGCAAATGTGGCTTGTGCAGACTTCAATTGCTCACGATGTTTTTAAACATCGTGAGCAATTATATATTGACCATGACTCTGCTTCCCCTTGATGCGATATATGGACTCCTCATCCTCATCCTGTTTTCTGACAATGGCGACCATTTTGAATTGGTCGGCCAACCTGAAGATTTGGGGAGGAATATTTGTGGCCATAGTATAGGCCCTAAGGCCGGTTTTGTTCAGAACATAAAAACTATGTAAATATGACATTTGGTAACGTTGTCTGACAATGGTGGCCATTTTGGATTTGTCGGCCATCTTGGAACTTGGGGATGAATAATTTATGGCCACATTTCCAGACTCATACAGAACATGAAAAGAAACATTTGTGCCTCTTTCCATGTTTTTGTAGGTTGTTAATGTGAAAATGAGTGAAAGCTATTTGACGATGGTGGCCATTTTGAATTTGTCGGCCATCTTTGAATTTGGGAAGGAAATATTTATGGCTATATATCTAGGTTTGTTCAGAACAAGAAAAGAAACATCTCTGCCTATTTCCATGTATTTCTAAGGTTGTAGATGCGAAAATTAGTGAAATTTAGCTCTTTGATGATTGCAGCCATTTTGAATTTATCGGCCATCTTGGAATTCGGGAAGGAAATAATTTTGGCCCCATATCCAGATGGGTTCAGCACATGAAAAGCTACATTCTTGCCGATTTTCATGCTTTTCACCCAAATTGAACAATTTGCTTGTATTGGTACACCGATATACGTACGTCGTATTTGTTTAATATCAATGAAAATTTGTTGCGTTAGTTCCCCAACGATATTTCATTCGTATTAATCACTGGTAGCTCTTATTCAAAATGTGCCATATTTACCGCTATCCCGTGCTAAAAAACCCAACTCCGTCGTCTGTTCAATGAAGTTTTACTTTGACTTTACTTCAGTGTAGATTGTAGAATGATGCTCTATTGACCTTTCCCCATATTCTCAAGAATGTGGTTGAGCATTGAGGCGAGTGATTACTACTAATCTGGTATAATTGTAAAGATGAGCACACCAATTCCCCATTAAGGTGCAACACGCTATGTGCATAACGAAATATATGAACGCCAGGCAAATGAAAACATATTTTGAACTTTTCTAAGGGTTTATATCAATGATTCCACACATACCTTTCGAGATGTTCAAATATTTTTGATTCACCAATGACACCGCTTGACCCCGCCATATTTTTACTTTTAATGTTAAAGTCCTCATGTCCATATCAATCCAAGAAAGTGTGGTCAAAAGACCTCCACCATATTTTAATCGACACGATCGACAGACTCTGTATAAACCTTCTATGATAGACCTACGATAGGGTAGTAGAAGATGAGGCATAGTCCGCCCTGTTCAGTAAAGACTAGGTTGGTATACGGTACTCGTCTCTACGCAACACCAGTTGTACGATTCATTCCGTGTATGTCTATGGCGGCCGGACTATGTCTCAAGGGGGACCATGGCTCCTTTCAAACCGGACTTTGAACATGATTGACTTGAGGGAACAACAATATGCACCCCATTGGGCCCAGTGTTAAACAAAAAAATGTTAAATGAAGTCTTTGTGCTATTGTCTTGCTTGGTATGGGACGAGTTTAAAAAACATTGTTCCCGGCATGAGTCACTACGAACATGATGAGCGTGCATACATGTATACCGCCGCCGTGTAAGGAATAGCATCTATCAGCAAACGTCCATTTCCCAACTCGTATTTAACACTTGTCTTAAAACTACGCTTACCTCTCATGACGACGCATGATGTTATCTCACAGTTGTTTAATGATGACACAAAACCTAATCACATCCTCGGTTGAAAGATAAAAGTTGTTTTAAACTTGCAAGATGTTCAAAAACGATAAAAATAACTGTTTCTCGGCGTGCCAAATTCTTCACCCTAGGCTATTTACGAAGCATCTACCAGCTCAGCACAGAGGGCGCTACTGGCATATCGTACACAGAACTAGCTACGGTTATTGCTCCTTCAAATCCCTTTCCACGCGGAAGTAGTCTACAGATGACAGTTTCAAAACTTAACAAAATGTTTCAAAGTGTCAAATTTATTGAATTTCATCATCAAATTTGGAATCCCCATTAGAAATGCATTATAATAAGTACAAACTTCACCATGGCAAATGCATAGACTTTGAAAGTTGGAAGGGTTAATTGTCCAGATTCGGTGTGTGTCGAAATTTCGAAATTATATGCCCATAGGCCCCTAAATAAAGTCCATAAATGTCTCTGAAACTTTCCAAAATGGTTTTTTTACAATATCAATGCGTTGTAGATACTTTGGTACCTGGTGTGTGTGTGGGGGGAGGGGGGGGGGGGGGGGGGGGGGGGTCTAAACTATACAAGAAAAAAAACCAGAAACATTTTAAAATACTATACTGGTTTTTTTCCTTGGCCTCGTCGATGTTATAAATGTAGACTTTATTATGTAAGTAAGCTTCCTTGTTTTTGTTCATTACAGATGCAAACCGTCGTCATAAACGAAATTTAACTACATTTGTTAGTGTTGTATCTGCAGTAACCGGAGATAATTGGGTTACGTTATTGAATAAATATCAGGGATATGGGTGTTACTGCGGATCTAGGCTTCTCAGTCAGCACACAGGGACCCCTACAGCTATAGATGTTATCGATGCGTGAGTCAAAAGGTCAAATTATATAGGCGTATATAGGCGTATATAGGGATTGTGACCTTTTGACCCTGTATAAGGCACAAAAACGACTCCAGGTGGTAACAACTTACATTTATTGAACCCTTGTGATCTGACGAACAATTTGAGATATCGTTTGTCAAAATTGGAGCATGTTCAAATGTTGACCCCCTAAAGCAAATGTCAACGACCTTTTCATGTTTTGCTCAATATCTCAGTAACCACACATCGGAAGTGGGGCAAACTATACATTTTTAGAATCCTTGTGCTCAGACAAACAATTTGGTATGCTTGTCAGCTTAATTGAAGCAATTTGAAATTGGTTAATATGGCTGTCCCAGAAGGCTCAAATTTTGGCATCCATCATAAATCATAAGAGTAGGGTATGAGCAACATATGAGCCCAATTTGGTGCTTTTAGAAGAAACTGAACCAAACCTCCCCTATGATGCCCTTATGTACTATTATGCTTGTGCGATCAGTCATAAAGACTGGTTATAAAGTATTTATCTGATTATCTCATTAACTCAATGGCGTTTGATTACCTCATTAACTCAATGGCGTAGCCAAAAGGGGGGGGGGGGGTTCGCCCCCCCCCCCCCCCCCCAAATATTGACTATCGTGTCGGTTGAGATTGGCACTGTCGGTTCATTTGACAAGAGGAATCTTAGAATTATGATGGTCAAATGTACACAGATGGATGTTTTTTCGCGCGCTACGCGCGAATGTACCTTAATCATAGCAGCAATAAGTGTCAAGTCGAACATTTTACATTTTAGCGCGCTACGCCCCAATTTCTATTGTCACAACAATCTTGTCGGTTCACTTTCATTTCTTGCCCCCCCGCCCCCCCCCCCCCCCCCCCCCCATATGAAAACCTACCTACGACTCTGCGTTAACTATTTGGTCCCAGTTTGCCTATGGAGGCGGATGAGCAATTTACTATGTAGGTGTTGAGCCTGCCCCTCTTCATAATATCACTCCGGTTAAATCATGTATTTTGTTGCTTATTTCTAACAGATGCTGCAAAACACACGATGAGTGTTGGATTTCTAAATGGTATGATAACTCACACT